>JAVTVY010007167.1:0-48154 GCA_036873755.1 Hanleya hanleyi
CACGACACACAAACAGGCCGCCATCTTGTCCCACCTCCCACACGACACAAAAACGGGCCGCCAATACAAACGCCGCCATCTTGTCCCACCTCCCACACGACACAAAAACGGGCCGCCAATACAAACGGGCCGCCATCTTGTCCCACCTCCCACACGACACACAAACAGGCCGCCATCTTGTCCCACCTCCCACACGACACACAAACAGGCCGCCATCTTGTCCCACCTCCCACACGACACAAAAAACCAGCCGCCATCTTGTCCCACCTCCCACACGACACACAAACAGGCCGCCATCTTGTCCCCCCTCCCACCACACAGGCCACGCCCCCTCATCACGCATGCGCACCCCCTCAATTGTGACGTCAAAACACACAAATTGACCTCTATGACCTCTACATCCGGGGGGAATGTTCCTCCATTTGCGCGCTGTATACTACTTACATTCGAGTGAAGGAGCATTTTGGAAACCCATATCTGTTTTGCTACATCTCTTCTATCATAACACATTTGGAAAACTGCTTCTCTTTAGGTCTTTGTTGGCAACAATCAATCACCTAGCTTGTTAAAGAGATTAGAAAAATCGAGATGACCTCAAAATGACCTCGCCTTATAAGGTATTCATCTTTACCATGAAGCACTTGTGCATTTGTTGAGTGTTTTAGCACAGTTGTGTGAAATGTACATGTGTCAAGTGCAGGTGTTCATTTGGATTCTATTTCACAAGTCGGATGAGGAAAGGGGCGTCTGCTTTCATACAGGTCACAATCGAACAAGACAAACAAATAAATTACAAGATGGAATTTCTTTCTCAAGTTTAACAGTTGTTTCCATCGTGAAATTGTCAATGAATTTAAATTTTTCGGTATTGTTTTTAATGATAAACTGAATTGGACGTCCCATATTGATTATATTTGCAAGAAAGTATCATTTAATAGTAGGAATCAATAATCATATTAAACATTCCCTTAATAAGAAAACTCTACTATATGTACTCTACTATTCCATGATTTATCCATACTTATCGTACGGAAATATATTATGGGGAAACACCTATTTTACTCATCTAAATCCGTTGTTCTTACTACAGAAAAGAGTTATAAGGGTGATAACTTCATCGAAAAAACTAGACCATACACAACCTCTATTCCTTGCTTTAAAGATTCTGACACTGTATAATTTGAATCTCTATCTCTCAATGAATCTTGTACACAATTTCATCTACCATACTAATCAACTACCTTTTCACTTTCAGACATATTACATTAGACAATCAGAAATGCATCAACATGATACTAGAAACCAAGATACGAATCTGTACCTGCCATTTTATCGTTCAAACTTGTCTTATCACACTATCAAAACATCAGGACCTCGGGAATGGAACAATCTGCCCTCGACGATAAAACATTTGAATTCATCATCTCTTTTTAAATCAAAGCTGAAAACATATTTAATTGAACGTAGCCGCCATAATTAAAAATACTGCCACAGTGTGCATTTGGTCAGCCACTCATTTATCACATATCACCTGCCACAAGTAGTTTAATAAAATATTATTATATATTTATATAGGGATAGAACAAGTCCCATGGGGTTTTATTCCCGCCGATGACTTACTAGTTGTTATACTAAGTAATTTATAGAATATGATTATACTCCACAACTAGGCTCTTCAATATTTTTTTACTTTATACTTGGTGAATCTAATAACATCAAAATAATAAAAATAACAAAGCGACACAAATAGACCTGTATCCAAGTATGTTCCAAAAAGCCTTAATCACTCCCCATATGAGAGACCACATACACTCGTCAACTGAGTTTTGCATGATGCCAACCGAGAGGAAAAAAGTGTTTTTTCAACCTTTCATTATAATCTTTGTTGATAATCAACTTGAGTAATGCAATAGTGCAATCCACCGTATTCACGGGTCTGAATGTTAGATGCCGAGGGATGCTTTCCTGTAGAGTCATATGGTTGCTTTTTAGTCCGCAGATGTCAGTTTTTCCCACCATTGCATATCGCTCCAATTTATTACCTGTATATGGTACTTCTGCTGGTGGACTGTTAGTCCCCGAGGCCCGCCCTCTGTACGTGTCACTTGACAAATATATGTAAGTTTATTGTTTAGGTGGGAAATTTAAGCCGTACGGCGTCGGGCATTACAGGTGAGTTTTTCTGGGTATTCTTGCATTTACCAGGTTTACCCCATGTTGATGCGTTTACTCCATCAGACGTCCACGATGCTCATCCATCAACATCGGGTGAGTTGTTTGAGCTGATCTGTCATCACAGCTTCTGAGCTAGCGTATCTAATTCCCCTAAAGCTGGTGCTAGGGTCCGTGTGGATATTTCATAGTGTCCATATAAACAGCTGCAATAAAAGCGCGGCTGAGATACTAAGGCTACGTCCGAGAATCCGCCGTATTCACGGGTCTGAATGTTAGGTGCCGAGGGATGCTTCCCTGTAGAGTCATATGATTGCTTTTCAGTCTCCAGACGTCGTCAATTTTTCCCACCTCTTGCATATCGCTCCAATTTATTACCTGTATATGATAGGATTCTGCTGAATTCACCGTATTCACGAGTCCGAATGTTAGGTGCCGAGGGATGCTTCCCTGTAGAGTCATATGGTTGCTTTTTGGTCGCCAGATGTCGTCAGTTTTTCCCACCTATTGCATATCGCTCCAATTTATTACGGTACGATTCTGCAGGTAGACTGTTAGTCCCCAAGGACCGCCCCCTGTACATGTCACTCGACAAAATATATATGTAGGTTTATTATTTTGGTGGGAAATTTAAGCCGTACGACGACGGGCATTACAGAATAGTTTTTCTGGGTATTCTTGCATTTACCAGGTTTACCCCATGTTGAGGCGTTTACGCCATCAGACGTCCACGATTCTCATCTATTAACATCAGATGAGTTGTTTGCGTTGATCTGTCATCACAGCTCCCGAGCTAGCGTATCTAATTCCGCTTAAGCTAGGGGCAGTGTGGATACTTCATAGTTTCCACATGAACAGCTGCAATAAAAGCGCGGCTGAGATACTAAGGCTACGAGAACCGTCTGAATGTTCGCCCTTGCCCTAAGATATTAACTTCCCAAACTAACAGTGCGTAAAATTTCACCCGCGCCCTGAAATAAATAAACTCTCCCAAACTAACCGTGCGTAAAATAACCCTTGAGCACGCCTATGAAAACATTATTTCTTGATTTTAGCACTGTGTATGTCATTCAACTTGACAGGTTTATAACGGAGTTCAAAACTTATTTATTTATTTATGAAATAATAGGTAAAATGGGACGTGACCTGCAAAAATTGTCCAAGGGTGCCGGTGTAGCAATTAGTAGAGGTCATCTCGTCAGATAATGAAAGTAACGCTCCCGTCATTCGCATGATGGGTTTGGCCTGGCGATGAAGAGATGTATCAGCTTGACAATGCCAGGAATTTAATTATCGTAATTTGACCCAATACAGTCGAATTTCTCATTTTTCATTTGCTCAGTTCTTTTTTGAGTTCTTTAGGTTTTGCCAGATAATTTATTTTCCATGTCATAGAAATGAGTAGTAGAGCAATTGATGCCTGAGTTTGAAATCGTTCACCCAGTTGAGCTTTATATTCTGAAATTTTTTTAAATCTGATCCCGCAAGCATCACAATCCAAATGGCATTTTTTTCTCCAAGTATGTTTTTAACGCAGAATGTTATCTCAATAGATTTCAGTGCTTCATATATGATTGCTCCCAACCGTTGATGGTTAGCCGAGTGACGGCTGCATATCGACTGATTTTGAATTCAACATTTTTAAAAATTTTAATTTTGTCTAACCTTTGACCTAAGATTTCTGCACATATATATGATGAAATCGTATACACTGCTTACAGCCCCGACCATTTTCGAAGAAAGACGAGATGTGTCCGTTTTGAATTATACATGTTTGACTTCTTGAGTATAATAGTTGTATCCAAGCTTGTATTTTTTTTTCTCCGAAATTAAAGGCTTCCTGAATTTTTTAAATGAACGTCCAGGAAACAGATTCGAAACTTTTTCAAAGTCGATCATTAAAAGTAAACCTGGTGTTTCCTGATTTCTTGTCGCAAACATCAGATCATATTCGAGCCTGAAACTCTCCTCAATATACCTGACAGAGCTGAAATCCTCTCATCTCAGTCTTCAGCCTGTTTGCTTTACAAGCAGATGCCAATTTATAGGTAACATTCAAAAGAGTTACTGGTCGCCAGTTTTCCACAAAAGAAGTCTTTCTTCTAATTCATTAGTAGTCGCTATTGCATTTTCTCACTATCTTACTTGTGACTCAGTTAACGGTTAACAGTGTACATCCTAACCACTAATGTCACAACAATGAGCGAATGTAAAATAGTCAGGTGACCAGTAATTATTTGATGCAAACGTCTCACCTATGATATCTCTGTTTCCATGCGGCGTTAAGAATCCAAAGTTGGCGCATGAACTAATCTAATAAGATCCATAATAAGGGGAAATCATTAGTTCCTCTTTCTGACGCTAGGGAGCGCTGTACTTAGTCACAGATCATGAGCTAGCGGGCTGAAGCTCTACTAGAAAATGTACCAAAAAAAAACAAGATGGCCGCCACGATGACGGCATTTTCAAAAAAGGCATTTTTGGGACGATTTTTCGGGCTGATTTATCGACTTTTTTATGTTTTCTTCACAAAAATTTAATGATACATTAGTAAATAATAATCTGATGCGGAATAAAATAGCTTTTGTCAACTTTCCCTCGCAGAAATTTGGAAGAAAAATGAAAATAACACCCCACATGGTCGGGGGTTATGCAAATAGCCTAAAAATGACCCCAATATGATAAAATACAAAGTCACGGAGTGTCGGCTCTCAAGCATTTGTCGTTCGGCAGAGAGAGTAGAAAGTCTGCCCCGGCCTGTTAGAGTTAGATGTTCCTTACTGCGTATATCTTGATTTACTCATGACAGTGGTGACTCATCTGCACAGGACATAATGAAACAGCGGTATACCTACGTGACAATCTTGGACCGCTGAAAAGTGCTCGTTTCAGAACACACTACCGTACCAGTATTAGATATTCTATTGGATAGCAGTGTGAATGGTACACTTCACACGAAGAGCGACTAGCATGTGTGAAGGCCAGTTTTCCAGGGTGAACTGAAGTTGTTTAACCTGGGGCGAATGGGACAAATCAACAGTGTATTATTACTTTTATATTTTGCAAATAAGAATTTGCGAAGGGTTCTGCCAAATAAGAATTGACAATGCTGGTTCAACCTCCAGGATTGGTTTCCGTCACCAGGAGTGATAGTTCGACACACAGGAATGATTGAACTTTCTTTTTTGAATAACTATCCAAGTACCATATCTTCATACGTCACACTTGTTAATCGAAGCTTTGGTCATCACCACACAGTCGACATGCGGACATTTTATACGGGTCCACCAGATTTTATAAACAAATAGGAAACGGTCACGGTTCATGGACAGTACTGAATTCAGACAATTTTGTGTGAACCGTTTACATAGGATGCTTTATTGTGCCGTACATGTAAATCGAAAAACCTGTGCCGTCGTTTAACGCAACACTGACAACTGGCTTGACCAGAAAAAAAACCCTCGCCTCAGTCCATTTGCTGTTGAAACCAAGTTGCTCTGCCTGCGGGAAACATGTATTCGCGCCTGTCCAGCTACGCAAGCCTTTGTTGTTTACTGTTTTTTGTTTGATACAAATGTGGCCTGTGTAAATATTCTACCACCATGCCGTCATATTTGCCACCTCATGTTTTTATTTTTTTATATGGTGATCATAACCTGCACTCTACGGTCGAGGAGAGCTAACTCATGTGGGAGGTCTCTGAGCGGGGGGTAGGTCTATTGCGCAATTATAGTACCCCATAGGCTGAAACCACGCTGGTTTGTGGACACAGCTAACCCAGAAACTCTGGCTGTGATAGGTAAATTTAGGGTAAGGGGGCGTGGCATTCCTATCACAGCCGAGATCGCACCTAGGTTAAATTTTAGCGATAAAAATTTGACTGGCGAAGAGCAACTTTTCGCTGACGAAAATAACGAAACGGGAGAGAAAAAATATGCCAATTTGATACAGTTTGACCGACCTGAGCTTCTTTCACCATGTACCATCTCTAATGACTGTTTGGGACTCCAAAAAATTAGTGACGACGAAGAAAACACAATAAACGCTCGATTTCGATGTTTACCGCCATTTCTTCAGATTACAGCTCAACGAGACTTGACCGCGCGTGCGCACTAGTATCGTGACCTTTCTGATCTGACTATGGTGAAATGGACGAGTCACGTGGTCAGAAAGGTCAATCGCGTTGGAAATCTCGTTTCTCAACGAGACTGAAAATGGCGGCAACTTGACGAGTTAGATGACAAAATTAGAGTTTGGAAGAAGATTTCGTCTAACGGAATGAGTCATTAGTTGATTATCAAAGTTCTGGAGATGCCAAATCATATTATTTATTCGATAAAATGCTTTTCGTGCCTTTGTCTCAATTCCCCACGCCGTGTGCAGTTGAAGATCTCGAGCGACTGACGTCTTATTTATTTTTTTCCTTTTCGGTCTGTATATGTGATTCGGGCTAAAGGGTCAGCAACAACAATAATAAAAAAAAAAAAATAGACCCCTTAGCCGATGTTTTCGGGCTATGGACACAGCGTGTTTGTGTGACTAGTAGAATTCTGTTTTGCTCTCTACCAAACAGGTTAGTAGACACCCGAACTTATTTCCATAGTGTTGTCCATATCATGTCCGTTATCATGGCACGAATGTTGTCCCCTTTTGAATACAAGTATGGTGACAACCATTTCAGAAACCTTTTGGAAAAGTAACCTGAATGGCTTCCCCTTGAAAGACTTAATATCCCAAAGATTGAAAATGCTGGTGGTCATCTTCTTCCGTATCTGGGCTATGTTGAACTCGAACTTCAGGTTGTTGTTGTCAAGATAAAAAGAACTGCCGCTGTCCCAGTTGTATGAACAGGTACAATAAGAGCGTACCTGAGATACAACACACCACGAATCGTTAGATGTGCTGGTATGTGCTTTAGAATAGGTTAACCCGAAGACTTTTCTGTGAAGTCATGTGGCTCTGTCAATATGTCGGCACCTCTTCCCACTTCCTTTATATGTGTTGTAATTCTCTATGAATGGCACTGACCTTGGAAAGACCTCAGTCGCAAAGCATTTTATTAAGCTAATCAATGAAGTACCTTTCAAGGAGCGGCCACGGAAGTAGTATATATTACTGATTTAAAGCCTTATTGACCTACTTATTTGTTCCCCCGGCTAAAATTTAAGGGGGAACTTTGTGAGGCTCTCTACGGGTGGGGTATGTGGCAGAGCTCTTGGTGGGAACTTTTCAACATCCGGAAAGTACACATAAACTGATGACGTCATCACGATTATTCTTCCGCGGTGAAGCGGTCTGGCGGTGATGCGGTCGGGGGAAAAAGCTTCCGCGGAGAAAAAGTAGTCCCTAGACTTCAAATACGCTGCATGGTCCGATTGGGTCGAGTGAGGTATCAAAGTGAAGCATTCGTGAAGGGGCATCCAGTCATGGGTGAGTGCATGTAAAATTAGGATTTTTCCTGAAACTATAAAAAGCGGAACACGGACTTTACCCCTAAAATAGGGGAAAACACCTATCAACCCTAGTCAAAAGGGCTAATATCGGTCCCCGGGCTTATTGGGACCTGCCTATCAAGTCAATGGGGTGGGTGCATGTAAAATTAGGATTTTTTCCCGAAAATATAAAAAGCGGAATACGGACTTTACCCCTAAAATAGTGGAAAACCCCCATCAACCCTAGCCAAAAGGGCTAATATCGGTCCCCGGGCTTATCGGGGCCTGCCTATCAAGTCAATGGGGTGGGTGCATGTAAAATTAGGATTTTTTCCCGAAAATATGAAAAGCGGAATACGGACTTTACCCCTAAAATAGGGGAAAACACCTATCAACCCTAGCCAAAAGGGCTAATATCGGTCCCCGGGCTTATTGGGACCTGCCTATCAAGTCAATGGGGTGGGTGCATGTAAAATTAGGATTGTTTCCCGAAACTATAAAAAGCGGAATACGGACTTTACCCCTAAAATAGGGGAAAACCCCTGTCAACCGTAGCCAAAAGGGCTAATATCGGTCCCCGGGCTTATCAGGGCCTGTCTATCACGTCAATAGGGTGGGTGCATGTAAAATTAGGATTGTTTTCCGAAAATATAAGAAGCGGAACTCGGACTTTACCCCTAAAATAGGGGAAAACCCCTATCACCTCTAGCCAAAAGGGCTAATATCGGTCCCCGGGCTTATTGGCACCTACCTATCAAGTCAATGGGGTGGGTGCATGTAAAATTAGGATTTTTTCCGAAAGTATAAAAAGCGGAACTCGGACTTTACCCCTAAAATAGGGGTCTGTATTATACAATATAAGGGAAAATGCCCGTATGGGGTATGGGGATGGTCAATTTTTTTCGTGGGCTTTACTATGGCTTGTGGGGTCTTGTTTTTCACGTCTCGCCGAGAAAAACACAATGGGAGGGGTTCCTGAGCGAATCGGTGAAATTTTGCGGAAAAGTCACCGAGGTCTGTATATAGGCTCATACTGGCTATATGGGGGGAGGGGTGGACAATTTTTTTGTGGGTGTTACTATGGGTTGTGGGGTCTCGTTTTTCTCGTCTCGCCAAGAAAATGACAATGGGAGGGGTCCCGGAGCGAATCGGTAAAATTTTTGGGAAAAGTCACCGAGGTCTGTATATAGGCTCATACTGGCTATATGGGGGAGGGGTGGTCAAAAATTTTTGTGGGCTTTACTATGGGTTGTGGGGTCGTTTTTCTCGTCTCGCCGAGAAAAACACAATGGGAGGGGTCCCGGAACGAATCGGTGAAATTTTTGGGAAAAGTCACCGAGGTCTGTATATAGGCTCATATAGCTCCATACTGGCTATATGGGGGTATAGGTCCAACCTGGGAAATTCACACACGTTCATTGTGATATGGGTTGTTTGGATTTGTTTTTCACGTCTCGTCATTTAGAACACGATGGGAAGGGTTTCGAAGCGAAACGGTGAAGTTTTTGGAAAAGTACCGGGTAGGTGTGGATAGGCCCAAATATCTCCATACTGGCTATATGGGAGTATAGGTTCAACCTGGGAAATTCACATACGTTCATTGTGATATGGGTTGTTTGGATTTGTTTTTCACGTCTCGTCATTTAGAACACGACGGGAAGGGTTTCGAAGCGAAACGGTGAAATTTTTGGGAAAAGTTCACTGAGGCCTGGGTAAACCCATAGGCCTATACTGCATGGCTATGGGGTATAGACCCATACGGGGTGGACGTTTTGGGGTCTAGGTGAGCCCCTAATGATCCTATGGTGTCGTATGAGGTCTTATTTTGAAGCTCTCGTGCAGGAGCATCCGACTGGACTGGTCATCGGTGACGTCATCAGTAGGAGTAGTAGCGAAAGTGGACATTTTGGGGAAGTGAAGGAAGGTATTTGGTGTAGAGATGGACCACTATTGGTCCGAATGGACCGCGTTGGGTGTCATGTTGTAGCTTTCATGGTGTACATCCCCATTTGAGGGATGTTCACGTCATCTGTGGCGTCATTAGTGACGTCATCAGTACGAGTAGTAGCGAAAGTGGGCATTTTAGGGAAGTGCAGGAAGGTATTTGGGGTAGAGAGGGACCATCCTTGGTCCGATTGTGTCGTGGGAGGTGTCATCTTGTAGCTTTCATGGTGTACATCCCCATTTTAGGGATGTTCGCGTCATCTATGACGTCATTGGTGACGCAATCAGTACGAGTAGTAGCGAAAGTGGGCATTTTGAGGCGGTGAAGAAAGGGATGTGAGGTAGGGATGTACCATACTTGGTCCGAATGCGTCATGTGGGTGTCATCTTGTAGCTCTCGGGATGTAGACCACGATTTGAGAGATGTCCACAGCATCTGTGACGTCATCAGTACGAGTAGTAGCGAAAGTGGGCATTTTAGGGGAGTGAAGGAAGGATTAGTAGTATAAAAGCGCATTTCGAACCCTTTTCACCTAGCGGCACAAGGCGCAATGAGAGTATGCGCGCGTGTGTGTGCAAGTACCGGGAAAAGTACCGGGTAGGTGTGGATAGGCCCATATAGCTCCATACTGGCTATATGGGAGTATAGGTTCAACCTGGGAAATTCACATACGTTCATTGTGATATGGGTTGTTTGGATTTGTCTTTCACGTCTCGTCATTTAGAACACGATGGGAAGGGTCTCGGAGCGAAACGGTTAAATTTTTGGAAAAAGTTCACCGAGGCCTGGGTAAGCCCATAGGCCTATGCTGCATGGCTATGGGGTATAAACCCATGGACGTTTTGGGGTCTAGGTGAGCCCCTAATGATCCTATGGTGTCGTATGAGGTCTTATTTTGAAGCTCTCGTGCAGGAGCATCCGACTGGCCTAATAGTTCGTCCGTTTTCAATATTCTGCGCATTCGCAATCTGGCCCGTAGTATAGAAAGCAGGCATTTTGGGGGTATGTGGGTGTGTGTTTGGGGTAGAGATGGACCGCTATGGGTCCGAATGGGTCGTGGAAGGTGTCAAAGTGAAACTTGTGTGGGGTAGAGTCAGAATGGCGTGTTTTTAAATGCAAGTCGCGTCAATCTGCGCATGCGGAGTTGGTTGTAGTACCTAAAGTGGTCATTTTGGGACAGTACAGGAAGGTATTTGGGGTAGAGATGGACCATCCTTGGTCCGAATGCGTCCTGGAAGGTGTCATTTTGTAGCTCTCGGAGTGTAGACCCCGATTTGAGGGATGTTCGCGTCATCTGTGACGTCATCGGTGACGTCATCAGTACGAGTAGTAGCGAAAGTGGGCATTTTAGGGGAGTGAAGGAAGGATTAGTAGTATAAAAGCACATTTCGAGCCCTTTTCACCTAGCGGCACAAGGCGCAATGAGAGTATGCGCGCGTGTGTGTGCAAGTACCGGGAAAAGTACCGGGTAGGTGTGGATAGGCCCATATAGCTCCATACTGGCTATATGGGAGTATAGGTTCAACCTGGGAAATTCACATACGTTCATTGTGATATGGGTTGTTTGGATTTGTCTTTCACGTCTCGTCATTTAGAACACGATGGGAAGGGTCTCGGAGCGAAACGGTTAAATTTTTGGAAAAAGTTCACCGAGGCCTGGGTAAGCCCATAGGCCTATGCTGCATGGCTATGGGGTATAGACCCATACGGGGTGGACGTTTTGGGGTCTAGGTGAGCCCCTAATGATCCTATGGTGTCGTATGAGGTCTTATTTTGAAGCTCTCATGCAGGAGCATCCGACTGGCCTAATAGTTCGTCCGTTTTCAATATTCTGCGCATTCGCAATCTGGCCCGTAGTATAGAAAGCAGGCATTTTGGGGGTATGCGGGTGTGTGTTTGGGGTAGAGATGGACCGCTATGGGTCCGAATGGGTCGTGGAAGGTGTCAAAGTGAAACTTGTGTGGGGTAGAGTCAGAATGGCGTGTTTTTAAATGCAAGTCTCGTCAATCTGCGCATGCGCAGTTGGTTGTAGTACCTAAAGTGGTCATTTTGGGGCAGTACAGGAAGGTATTTGGGGTAGAGATGGACCATCCTTGGTCCGAATGCGTCCTGGAAGGTGTCATTTTGTAGCTCTCGGGGTGTAGACCCCGATTTGAGGGATGTTCGGTGACGTCATCAGTAGGAGTAGTAGCGAAAGTGGACATTTTGGGGAAGTGAAGGAAGGTATTTGGTGTAGAGATGGGCCACTATTGGTCCGAATGGACCGCGTGGGGTGTCATGTTGTAGCTTTCATGGTGTACATCCCCATTTGAGGGATGTTCACGTCATCTGTGGCGTCATTGGTGACGTCATCAGTACGAGTAGTAGCGAAAGTGGGCATTTTAGGAAAGTCCAGGAAGGTATTTGGGGTAGAGAGGGACCATCCTTGGTCCGATTGTGTCGTGGGAGGTGTCATCTTGTGGCTTTCATGGTGTACATCCCCATTTTAGGGATGTTCGCGTCATCTGTGACGTCATTGGTGACGTCATCAGTACGAGTAGTAGCGAAAGTGGGCATTTTGAGGCGGTGAAGAAAGGGATGTGAGGTAGGGATGTACCATCCTTGGTCCGAATGCGTCGTGTGGGTGTCATCTTGTAGCTCTCGGGATGTAGACCACGATTTGATAGATGTCCACAGCATCTGTGACGTCATCGGTGACGTCATCAGTACGAGTAGTAGCGAAAGTGGGCATTTTAGGGGAGTGAAGGAAGGATTAGTAGTATAAAAGCGCATTTCG
The DNA here is from genome assembly GCA_036873755.1 of Hanleya hanleyi. NCBI lineage: Eukaryota > Metazoa > Mollusca > Polyplacophora > Lepidopleurida > Hanleyidae > Hanleya > Hanleya hanleyi. Next base: position 12,326 of record JAVTVY010007167.1, read on the forward strand.
AGCCCTTTTCACCTAGCGGCACAAGGCGCAATGAGAGTATGCGCGCGCGTGTGTGCGTGTGTATGTGCGTGTGTGTGTGTATGCTTGCGTGTACGCGTGTGAGTGTGCTTTCGTGTGTGTGTGTGTGTACACACACACGCAAGCCCACACACACGCGTACACACACCCAAGCACACACACGCACCCACACAGACGTATACACACAGACACATACATCCACATACACACAGACACATACACACAGACGCATACACACTCACGCACACACACGCGCGCATACTCTCATTGCGCCTTGTGCCGCTAGGTGAAAAGGGCTCGAAATGCGCTTTTATACTACTAATCCTTCCTTCACTCCCCTAAAATGCCCACTTTCGCTACTACTCGTACTGATGACGTCACCGATGACCTCACAGATGCTGTGGACATCTCTCAAATCGTGGTCTACATCCCGAGAGCTACAAGATGACACCCACACGACGCATTCGGACCAAGTATGTACATCCCTACCTCACATCCCTTTCTTCACCGCCTCAAAATGCCCACTTTTCGCTACTACTCGTACTGATTACGTCACCAATGACGTCATAGATGACGCGAACATCCCTAAAATGGGGATGTACACCATGAAAGCTACAAGATGACACCTCCCACGACACAATCGGACCACGGATGGTCCCTCTCCACCCCAAATACCTTCCTGCACTTTCCTAAAATGCCCACTTTCGCTACTACTCGTACTGATGACGTCACTAATGACGCCACAGATGACGTGAACATCCCTCAAATGGGAATGTACACCATGAAAGCTACAACATGACACCCCACGCGGTCCATTCGGACCAATAGTGGTCCATCTCTACACCAAATACCTTCCTTCACTTCCCCAAAATGTCCACTTTCGCTACTACTCCTACTGATGACGTCACCGATGACGTCACAGATGACGCGAACATCCCTCAAATCGGGGTCTACACTCCGAGAGCTACAAAATGACACCTTCCAGGACGCATTCGGACCAAGGATGGTCCATTTCTACCCCAAATACCTTCCTGTACTGCCCCAAAATGGCCACTTTAGGTACTACAACCAACTCCGCATGCGCAGATTGACGCGACTTGCATTTAAAAACACGCCATTCTGACTCTACCCCACACAAGTTTCACTTTGACACCTTCCACGACCCATTCGGACCCATAGCGGTCCATCTCTACCCCAAACACACACCCACATACCCCCAAAATGCCTGCTTTCTATACTACGGGCCAGATTGCGAATGCGCAGAATATTGAAAACGGACGAACTATTAGGCCAGTCGGATGCTCCTGCACGAGAGCTTCAAAATAAGACCTCATACGACACCATAGGATCATTAGGGGCTCACCTAGACCCCAAAACGTCCACCCCATATGGGTCTATACCCCATAGCCATGCAGTATAGGCCTATGGGTTTACCCAGGCCTCGGTGAACTTTTTCCAAAAATTTCACCGTTTCGCTTCGAAACCCTTCCCATCGTGTTCTAAATGACGAGACGTGAAAGACAAATCCAAACAACCCATATCACAATGAACGTATGTGAATTTCCCAGGTTGAACCTATACTCCTATATAGCCAGTATGGAGCTATATGGGCCTATCCACACCTACCCGGTACTTTTCCCGGTACTTGCACACACACGCGCGCATACTCTCATTGCGCCTTGTGCCGCTAGGTGAAAAGGGTTCGAAATGCGCTTTTATACTACTAATCCTTCCTTCACTCCCCTAAAATGCCCACTTTCGCTACTACTCGTACTGATGACGTCACCGATGACGTCACAGATGCTGTGGACATCTCTCAAATCGTGGTCTACATCCCGAGAGCTACAAGATGACACCCACACGACGCTTTCGGACCAAGTATGGTACATCCCTACCTCACATCCCTTTCTTCACCGCCTCAAAATGCCCACTTTCGCTACTACTCGTACTGATTGCGTCACCAATGACGTCATAGATGACGCGGACATCCCTAAAATGGGGATGTACACCATGAAAGCTACAAGATGACACCTCCCACGACACAATCGGACCAAGGATGGTCCCTCTCTACCCCAAATACCTTCCTGCACTTTCCGAAAATGCCCACTTTCGCTACTACTCGTACTGATGACGTCACTAATGACGCCACAGATGACGTGAACATCCCTCAAATGGGGATGTACACCATGAAAGCTACAACATGACACCCAACGCGGTCCATTCGGACCAATAGTGGTCCATCTCTACACCAAATACCTTCCTTCACTTCCCCAAAATGTCCACTTTCGCTACTACTCCTACTGATGACGTCACCGATGACCAGTCCAGTCGGATGCTCCTGAACGAGAGCTTCAAAATAAGACCTCATACGACACCATAGGATCATTAGGGGCTCACCTAGACCCCAAAACGTCCACCCCGTATGGGTCTATACCCCATAGCCATGCAGTATAGGCCTATGGGTTTACCCAGGCCTCAGTGAACTTTTCCCAAAAATTTCACCGTTTCGCTTCGAAACCCTTCCCGTCGTGTTCTAAATGACGAGACGTGAAAAACAAATCCAAACAACCCATATCACAATGAACGTATGTGAATTTCCCAGGTTGAACCTATACTCCCATATAGCCAGTATGGAGCTATATGGGCCTATCCACACCTACCCGGTACTTTTCCAAAAATGTCACCGCTGCGCTCCGAGACCCTTCCCATCGTGTTCTAAATGACGAGACGTGAAAAACAAATCAAACAACCCATATCACAATGAACGTGTGTGAATTTCCCAGGTTGAACCTATACCCCCATATAGCCAGTATGGGACTATATGGCCTATATGGTACTTTCCAAAAATTTCACCGTTGCGCTCCGAGACCCTTCCCATCGTGTTCTAAATGATGAGACGTGAAAAACAAATCCAAACAACCCATATCACAATGAACGTGTGTGAACCTATACCCCCATATAGCCAGCCTATAGGCCAAAATACAGAACTCGGTGACTTTTCCCAAAAATTTCACCGATTCGTTCCGGGACCCCTCCCATTGTGTTTTTCTCGGCGAGACGAGAAAAACGAGACCCCACAACCCATAGTAAAGCCCACAAAAAAAAATTGACCACCCCTCCCCCCCATATAGCCAGTATGAGCCTATATACAGACCTCGGTGACTTTTCCCAAAAATTTCACCGATTCGCTCCGGGACCCTTCCCATTGTCATTTTCTTGGCGAGACGAGAAAAACGAGACCCCACAAGCCATAGTAAAGCCCACAAAAAAATTTGACCACCCCTCCCCCATATAGCCAGTATGAGCCTATATACAGACCTCGGTGACTTTTCCCCAAAATTTCACCGCTTCGCTCCGGGACCCCTCCCATCGTGTTTTTCTTGGTGAGACGAGAAAAACGAGACCCCACAACCCATAGTAAAGCTCACGAAAAAAAAATGACCATCCCCATACCCCATACAGGCATTTTCCCTTATATTGTATAATACAGACCCCTATTGTAGGGGTAAAGTCCGAGTTCCGCTTTTTATATTTTCGGAAAAAATCCTAATTTTACATGCACCCACCCCATTGACTTGATAGGTAGGTGCCAATAAGCCCGGGGACCGATATTAGCCCTTTTGGCTAGAGGTGATAGGGGTTTTCCCCTATTTTAGGGGTAAAGTCCGTATTCCGCTTTTTATAGTTTCGGGAAACAATCCTAATTTTACATGCACCCACCCCATTGACTTGATAGGCAGGTCCCAATAAGCCCGGGGGCCGATATTAGCCCTTTTGGCTAGGGTTGATAGGTGTTTTCCCCTATTTTAGGGGTAAAGTCCGTGTTCCGCTTTTTATATTTTTCGGGAAAAAATCCTAATTTTACATGCACCCACCCCATTGACTTGATAGGCAGGTCCCAATAAGCCCGGGGACCGATATTAGCCCTTTTGGCTAGGGTTGATAGGTGTTTTCCCTATTTTAGGGGTAAAGTCCGTGTTCCGCTTTTTATAGTTTCGGGAAAAAATCCTAATTTTACATGCACCCACCCCATTGACTTGATAGGCAGGCCCCGATAAGCCCGGGGCACGATATTAGCCTTTTTGACTAGGGTTGATAGGGGTTTTCCTCTATTTTAGGGGTAAAGTCTGTGTTCCGCTTTTTATAGTTTCGGGAAAAATTCCTAATTTTACATGCACCCACCCATGACTGGATGCCCCTTCACGAATGCCTCACTTTGATACCTCACTCGACCCAATCGGACCATGCAGCGTATTTGAAGTCTAGGGACTACTTTTTCTCCGCGGAAGCTTTTTCCCCCGACCGCATCACCGCCAGACCGCTTCACCGCGGAAGAATAATTGTGATGACGTCATCAGTTTATGTGTACTTTCCGGATGTTGAAAAGTTCCCACCAAGAGCTCTGCCACATACCCCACCCGTAGAGAGCCTCACAAAGTTCCCCCTTAAATTTTACCCGGGGGAACAAATAAGTAGGTCAATAAGGCTTTAAATCAGTAATATATACTACTCACGGAGGATATCACCGGCACTCCATGAGGAGGTTCGTCAACACTTGAGACAAATGTTGGACACTGGAGTCATCAGGCCGTCCAGCAGCCCTTGGGCTTCTTACGTGGTTCTTGTAGGCAAACCGGATGGGAGTCTGCGTTTCTGTTTGGACTTCCGCCAATTAAATAGGGGAACTGTAAAGGACTCTTATTACATTTGTGGCGAAAATTTAAATTATTACCTACTTAGTACATATTAAGGTTAATTGTAAATTAGTTCAATTTACAGATTGTAAACAAACAACCACATTCTGGAGCATCACTAACACAACCCGCTTGGTTTATTTTCGGTGTTTTATCGCCTGTAACTTTGACATCGTTTTGGCAAGACATTTCCAGACCCCCTACGGACATTTTTGTAAGTTTAACCCATTTATAAATTTTCTACGGAAAATTCCTGTAGGAAATAGGAAGTCCATATATAGGAGAACATTGTCCTGACGTAAGAAGTTTGTACGTTTCATATTTACGAAGAAATAGATTTTTATATTGGAGTCAACTTTTCGCGCAGACCATAGCAGCCTATACTAAAACAGCTATCAACTTCGTTTTAGTGCGTCACAAAAAATGCTCGAATGAACTATTTCTGAATAATTTCATGACGAATCCTCCTAAGGTTGGAAAGTACATATATTTTACGATTTAGTCATGAAGTGTCGGCATGTAAGACGTTCGGATTGTTGAGATATTAATTTGTGAAGTTCGACAATTTTCTGACTTCGAGCTTCGAACGGCCGCCATATTCGCCATATTTGTTCAGCCAAGTGTTCGTTTGTCGTGATGGAAAATCGATAATTAATCATATTTAGAGATATATTTCTCAAGACAACCTTGCATTCAATGAAAATATAATTGTTTAGGCTTACCTTGCTAACCAGGTTGCTGCCTGAGAGGTGTTATTTTTCGATAAATCGGCATCTGTTCCCGCCGATGCGATGTGAAAGTCATGCCTAATTCTGCGTGTAGTTTTTGCGTGCAACGTGTTGCACATTTCGAGAGCGAAAACTTTTCCATCCTCGTCTATAAAGTATCCTTCTTGGAAAGTAATTATATCCATGGAAAGTTCAGGATACAGGCTTTCGAATGATATCTGGTTCCGCTTCTGATTCATCGGAGTTGTGTTGCCTCGGAATAGCATATACTTTTTGGTAAATAGCGCTCTCGATTCAGTCTGCTGTCTGCTTCGCTTGTCTGAGATGTTACGTCACTTATTGCAGAATCGTGATTTTTGACCAATCAAAATTCGGCATTTTCATTTAGCCGTAGAATTTTACGTCATTGGCTGGCAACTGGTTAGCAACTCAGCCCTATATAAAGCGGCTCGACAGGCATGGTCTCAGTCGATTCCAGCTCGTTGTACAGTGAACATCGGAGCTCAAGCTAGCAATTAATATATACATACAGCTGTTAGTATCTATTTATCTGAATATAGTTAAATATTGTAAGCTTATAGCAGTGACAAATAGTAAGCATATAGTGACTTTCACATCGCATAGAGTAAGCATAATTAAGCCCAATAGACAGGATTACAAAATTGGCTTACGGTGTTGACACAGCTGACGATGCTGACGGTTCCAGCTTACGCCAATGAAGATATTAGCATGGCATATGCTACATCGTCGCATGCTTACGGGACTCCAGCTTACATGTTGCTATGGGTCTGAGATTATCATAGGAAGTTGACAGATGTTTTCAAGATAATGCAAGATCTGTTTCACAGAATACCGGTAGTGATTAAAATTAAATATATGCTGACTTTAATACAACTGGAATTCTGCAGAGGATATATTGTCAGGCTTACTCAAGTTTACGTCAGCCGTACTTCCTATTTCCTGAGCTGTTACTATTATTGAAATTTTCCCCATAAAGGAACATTAATAAATTCATGACACTAATTCATGAGATGAACTGTATGTTATTGGTTGATTTTACAATAAACTGTAAACATTGATTGAACTGAAATATATCACTAGAGGTTGGTATATCTTCCCTTATATGTGTTGTAATTGTGGTATAGTTCGCCGGTTGGAAACTGACTACTCTGATGCCTGGAAATATTTGAACATACAATTGGTAATTTAAATGTCACCCTTAATGGACTAAGAATAGAAATAAGAAGTCACAGTTTTGGACTTAAAAATAAACAGAAGATACTTACACAATAGCCGGTATAATTGTCAGCATTGACTTGTAAGCGCATATTGGTATGTAACAGGACTAAGAAGTTGTTTACTGTTACTGATGGATCAGTAGTGTAAAAATGAGTAAACTCGAACATTCAATTAGATGAGTAGAAAAAGAGCCCCATCAATTAACCAGTTACATGACAGTGTCATCCAAGTAAAATTAAGCTCAAACGTAGGATTCCGATACAACGAGAGCGATACAGCAGGTGAAAGATATTTAGGAGAAAAGGTAGAATCCGAATCCAGTTGGTAGCGGCGTCTCCGGAGAAGAGTAAAGTTAAGGATACAAGAAATCCAGTTACTTTCCGTTTTTATGTGAAAAATAGGTGGTGGCAGTATTCAAGAACATCAGTGGTTATACGAGTTTACCAATAGTGGGGGGGGGGGCCTTGTCCCAGTAAAAACCGCTACACATTCCAAGGATCGACGAGACTCTTGAAGCTGTTGCTAGTAGCCGTTGGTTTTCCAAGTTGGACTTAAAAAGTGGATACTGGCAAGTTGAAATGGAGGAGGCAGACAAGCAAAGGACTGCTTTCACAGTAGGCCCACTGGGTTTCTTTGAGTGTAACCAAATGCCTTGCGGGCTAGCGAACGCTCCCGGAACATTCCAGCGCCTTTGCAACAAGTACTGGGTGACCTACATCTCAAAGGCATATTGGTGTATATTGATGACATTATCATTTACTCAAAGACCATCGAGGAACACCTGATTATCTTGGAACAAGTGCTTGAGAGGATTGCGGATGCTGGACTCAAACTGAAACCTGAGAAGTGCCACTTCCTGGAGGAAAAGCTCAAATTTCTGGGGCATATCATCTCCAAAGATAGTATTGAGTGTGATGCGGATAAAACCAGGGTCCTGAAGGATTGGCCCGTACCAAACGACGTAAGAGAACTTCAGAAATTCCTTGGTTTCTCAGGATTTTACCGAAAATTCGTGAAAGATTTCTCCCTGATAGCGCGCGCCCTCACCTCGCTGCTAGCCGGAACAGGCGCTTGTCGCACGAAGTCTGCAAAGCGCAGGGTTACACCAACTCAACCATGGCACTGGGATCCAGAACAGCAAGGTGCATTTGAAAAGCTGATTGAATGTCTAACGTCAACACCGCTACTAGTGTACCCAAATTTCAAACGACCATTCCTCCTCCGCATAGACGCAAGCAAGCAAGGTCTCGGAGCGGTGTTATGTCAAGAGCAGGATGGAGGTTTGGTCAACGTCATTGCATATGGAAGCAGAGCCCTGCGAAAACCAGAACTGAATTATAGTACGCATAAATTGGAGTACGGTACCTAGGTTTGTACTGGGCAGTTATCAGTTACCAGTAACACGATTGCCTGTATGGGGCAAAATTCATTGTCACAACTGACCACAACCCCCTGACCTACGTCAACACCACAGCCAAGCTTGATGCCACTGGGCATCGGTGGCTTGCAGAGCTGGCCACATACGACTTTGAGACATATTACAAGCCCGGTCGTCACAACATCGACGCTGATTGTCTGTCCAGGATGCTGCGGAAAGAGGACATGGAATGTGTGACGACAGATGTAATACGTGCTCTTGCCGATCGTGACGATGACGGTAGTGTTGCGGATTCATTGGGCTGGAGTCATCAAGTTGTGAACATCCTTCCAGCTGTGTCCCCTCTCAAAGTGGACTGGGTGAAGGAGCAGTCTCAAGATTCTGTGATTGGACCCGTTAGAAGGCTTGTGAAGCAGGGTTCCAAGCCGTCGGGGGAACAGCTGTTTAATCTGCCTACTGGGTCACGCTCCTTGCTCCGTGAATGGAAAAAGTTATGCCTCAAGGATGGAATCCTCTATAGAGAGGGAATGCTGGATGGAGAGAAACGACTGCAATTGGTATTACCGGAATCCCGTAAAGATGAAGTGTTTCGTCACCTCCACGATGACATGGGCCATTCGGGGATAGAACGTGTGCAGTACGTGTGCGATTCTACTGGCCTGGAATGACCCAAGAGGTGGAACACAGGATCAAGACATGTGACAGATACCTACGTGCTAAACACCACCTGCCCCACCTGTTGCTTCGTTGTGCACGATCGTCACCACACAGCCACTAGAATTGGTGACGATGGACTATCTTGGTCTTGAGGTATCTAAAGGCGGGTATAACAGCATACTCGTTATCACCGACCGCTTCACTAAGTACGCAGTGGTCATTCCAACAAAGAAACACTTTGAGAATACCCTTGTGCTTGATCACTGGCATGAAAAAAATCGCGGACTACACCCTACCACCCAATGGGTAACGGTATCACGGCACGGTTCAATAGAATCATGCTGGGGATGTTGCGGTGCATGGTAGAGGAGAACAAATCGGACTGGAAAAGTTACGTACATACCATGGCCCATGCTTACAATAGTACCCGTCACGATACGACTGGTTACAGCCTGATGTTCGGGAGAAACCCTCGCCTGCCACTTGACATCCTGTTGGGACTAAACCAACCAGAGAAGGTTGAAAATTACACAGAGTTCGTGAGAAACCTTGAAAATAGGCTCAAGTATACGTATGAGGTAGCCGAAGCAGCTACAAAGAAATCTTCCCAGAAATCCAAGAACTCGTGGTGCCATGATTCGTCTTGGTGACCGTGTCCTTGTCCGCAAGCTCGGAATCAAAGGAAAGCACAAACTCGCAGACCACTGGGAGCAGGAGGTATATACAGTAATCAGTCAGCCCAACAAGGACTCGCCAGTCTATGAGGTGCAGAGGGAGGATAAACGTGGTCGGAAGAGAGTTCTCCATAGGAACCACCTTCTGGCTCTGTCATTGCTAAGGGATGTTTCGGGGCCTGTTCGGAGGACTCGCCGAGTGCCAAAGCACGGGCCTAAACCGAAGGGCCACCTGGCAGAAATGCAGTCTGAAAGTGACTCTGACATGTTGATCACCGTACATCGGTTTGATACTGAAGATCCTCACGTTGACGTTACAACTGTGAATCGTGACGCAGCTGATAATGAGCAAGGGGATCCATCCACTGAATCAGCTGCTGAGATGGGAGGCGATGCCGAGCCTCCAGCTAAGAGAGCTTCTTGAAATTGGAGCATACCAGGAACTGGCATAAGGCATTCCAAACAGAGTGGCATGGTGCGCCGTGTTGGAACTCATAGGAACTCCATGCCATACAGCTTGGAACTCGGCAGACAAAGGATGGCTTATGCCATACCATGCAGCAGCATGGGGGGAATGGCCTAACTGGAACTCTAATCCATCCAGATCAGAACACCAAAGTGGGCATGGTGTATCCCATTTGAATAACCAGCATATGCCATCCCTACCAGGGAACTCAGTTCCTAATTTCAAGAAGCTCCCTAATCGTAGTAGCTCATCATCCATAGATGAAACTAGTGATTCTGATCTTGAATATCCTGGTGGACGTCACCCAGTGACTTACCCTCGACAGAGGAGACGTCCTGCTTGGTGGACGAGTGGAGACCTTCAGCAGCTGCCTGAGGGTCCAGAGTGGGCTAAACGTGTGAAGGCCCTACTGTCCCTGAAGGATATATTTAAGGACGCTTGCCTCACTCGACTTATTTGTGAAGCCGTTAGGGTGATTGAAACTGGCTGAAGGTGTCGTGTGTTCTAACAATGTCGAGGACGACATTTTTTTGGAAGGTCGATTGTGGCCTGTGTAAATATTCTACCACCATGCCGTCGTATTTGCCACCTTATGTTATTATTTTTTTCATATGGTGATCATAACCTGCACTGTACGGTCGAGGGGAGCTAACTCTTAAGAGAAAGCGCATGTGGGAATTCTCTGAGCGGGGGTAGGTGTATTGCGCAATTGTAGTACCCCATAGGCTGAAACCAACGCAGCGTGTTTGTGTGACTAATAGAATTATATTTTGCTCTCGACCAACAGGTTAGAGACACTCGAACATATTTCCATAGTGTTGTCCATATCATATGGTTTTAAGAGATAACCTGTTTTATATCTGACACTGCGTAACCTTGGACAAATTAACTGTTAAAGTAGGCACATTGTCGTGAAGTTAGTGAAGCGCCATTTTTCGTTTGTCAGACGTCATTGGTAATTCTTAAAAAAGGCGTTGCAACACCATGAACAATGTATAACGATCTGTTTATAAGTTGGATGGAGTATATTCATATAATAAGCGCGTTTGATTCTAATTCATGGACCCATCGTAAGAGTAACTTGTCACACCGTACTGCTATGATCAGGCTTACATGATCATGCTATATAACCCATCAGTACATGTACGCTCAGTGATAGTCAAGAGTTCTCCCCCTTGTATGTGAACACACTCGTTGGTGACATGGTCGATAGTATTTCATTTATTTTTGTTCATGAAAAGAGACCTGAAATATTGTTGTTATTTGATATCTTAGAATTAAATTGTTGTTAAATTAATTATAGTACCCCATAGGCTGAAACCACGCTGTTTTGTGGACACAGGGTGTTTGTGTGACAAATAGAATTCTGTTTTGCTCTCGACCAACAGGGTAAATTAACGAACTGCACCCCGGGAGGCAGTTAGGAGTACCACCCTGCATAAACTGTGTGGCCTAATTATCTGATGCAAGTTCGTGAAAGGACTGATTGTAACTCGTCTGAAATCTGAAGTCGAATTGGGTGATGTTGGGATCCTTGATAATCTGTGGCGGTGCTCGTCGATTATGGACATCCTGTGTGATCTTTTCAATACTGTTCGACTCAAATTATGCTGGGACTGTCGATGTTCGTGTGGAGAGTAACAACACAAGAGAAGGACTGATAATTTCAGAAGCCTGTTTATTCCTCCGAAAACATTCACTGGTGTATTGGTCTCCCCATGCATATGGGACTTTTCCACGCTGCCCCTTGTACAAAATAAACTTGTTCATTTTCTGATTCTGTGTCAGTCTGATTTCCCTGTCAGAAGCATATTAAACATTTATACACAATGTTGGTATTTGTTATCTAATCAAACCTGCTATTGTTCCATATCTTCTTATGGAGACCCTACTGCAGACTAAAAGTTCTCACCCTCTGGAGCCTCAGCCAATAAATTACACTGTGCCTGCGCCCATAATACACTTCCCACTTTCTTTTTCTTCTGCTGAAGCATATAAGGTAGATGCGTGCAAGGCCGAGAAGAGTGCGGGGAGGCTGGGTCGGGCAGTCTGATTTGATAATAAATACCAACATTGTTTATAAATGTTTAATATTTATTGCTCAAATCTACACCTGCTATTGTTGTGCCCACTACCAACAGTAAGATGGAGGGCCTCGGCTTTGTTGAAGTGTGGCTGTAACCGCTGAGGTGATCAGAGATGCATGGTACCATGAATTGAACCCGGTAGTAGCCCTGGGCGTAGAGCACTGTAGGGGCTAAGAGGCAATTTCTAGTAAGACGGTAAGAAGGGTATAAGGACCGGGGCTTCTGCATCCGAATACTAGTGGACCAACTGACCATAGTTGTGTGGTACGCTAATTGAACCCGTCAGTATCCCTGGGCGTAAAGCACTGTAGGGGCTAAGAGGCAATTACTAGTAAGACGATAAGAAGGGTTTAAGGACCGGGACGTCTGCACCCGAATACTAGAGTACCAACCGATATGCTCCAATCGCCAATTTCTTTCCTATGAAGTTCTTGAATGTCCGACACTAAAGTACCTAAATAAAGCATTTATACTCACCTAGTGTCAGGGCCTTGACAGCTGGCTGGCTGGTATTGGCGATTACCGATGTGCCGTGACTCGTAACCATCTCTTTGTCTCTTTGTACTGACAAGTCTCTCAGATAGAAATCGGTAAACGTGGAATTGGCACTCCAAGCACAGGATTGGACAATGTCATCCAGCGATACGTTCTTAAAAAAAGGCCATGATGCGGCGATGGCTCGTATTTCATGAGAAGACGCAGAGGCCAGTAGTGGGGGCGGGGGGGGGAGGGGGAGCATCGAGGGATAGTTCGTATGTCCATTTAATGGTCTTGCTCAACCAAGAGGCCACCGTATTCTTGGTAATGTCTTTAGTAGCCCTTGGGAGAAGAGAGAGCAGCAGTAGTCGATGATTGGATCGGTACGGCCGAGGTAGTGACGTATTGCTCGTGCTGGACACAGTAAGAGGTCGTTATCAAGTCCTTGAACAAAATAATGATAATGCAGGGATGGAATACAGACGTTGAGCACAAGGTCCTTGACGTACAGTCTCATTCTTGGCGATGAACTAAGGAACAGGGCGGAAGGATATGGGTGACCAATCTGCCGTCCAAGTCATCGATTTCCTTTCCAAGGCATGAAGCTCGGATACTCTAGACGCCAGGACGAAGACCGCTAGGAAGGCAGTCTTGTAGGAAACAGCTTTGCTAGAGGCTGACTGTAATGGTTCAAAGGGTGGACGAAGGAATGCGCTGAGAACCACACCAATGTCCCACTAAGGTAATAGTTGACGGGAACGACGGGACTGTAATGCACAGGCATGTATAAGAGCAGAGATATTGGGATCCAGGCTAATGTCAATGCCCGCAGATAACCGTAGCACCCGGGTCAAAGCTGATCGGTATCCTTCAATAGTGCTGCTTTTAAACTTCTTATCTCGGTGCAGGTGAAGAAGAAAGTCCGCATCTATAGGAAGAGAAGCAGTGTCGGGATCGGAGCCTCGACGTCGACACCATGAGACGAAATATCTCCACTTAGACTGGAGCTGTGATGTGGAAGATCGGTTGGATGAAACCATCGTCTCTACAACATCTGCTGAAAATCCTTGGTCTGTGAGGGTACTCTGGATAATCTGCAGACGTGTAGGTTGAGCCACTGAGGGTTGTGATGGAGTATCCCGCAGGGTTGGCTTAACAGGTTGGCCCACACCGGTAGGCGACGTGGAGAGGCGGTGAGTAGAGGGATCAGAGCCGGAAACCACGGTCGACGAGGCCACCACGGAACATCGGAGAAGAATGATCAGTCGTGTTGAACAATCTTCTGTGGTTCTTCCTGCAGTAAGACAATGGGTGGGTAGGCGTACGCAAGGAAGTTGTCCGAGAGTCCAGAACTGGACTGGCAAATAAGGAAAGCTGTGCATTGTTCCTCGTCGCAAACAGGTCGATCAGAGGGTTTCCCAGATGCTGGTGATGTGTTGGAAGACCTCTGGATGCAGTTGCCATTCGGTCTGTAGCACAGTGTCGGGGCGAGACAGGCGATCTGCTAATACATTGAGCCGACCTGGAACATGACGAGCACGCATGTGGCAGTGATGTTGTAGAGCCCATTCGAAGAGGGTCCAAAAAAACGGAATGTTGGGTAGGATCCGGTGGTACCCATCTTGTTGATATGAGAAATGACTGTTGAATTGTCTGTTGCGATGAGATGAGACGAATCCACCAATAGATGACTCCAATGCTGAACTGCACAGATGACAGCTTTCATTTCCAAGAGGTTGATATGAAGTTTGGCATCCGATGTCGACATAGGTCGTCTAGATGGGCTCCCCAACCTGTCTCGGACGCATTGGTGTAGAGATGGTGTAGTGGAGCTGGCGGTAGAAAGGGTACTCCCCGCATGGCATTGTAACGGGACTGCCACCGAATCAGATGTGGATGAAGAGACGTCAATACCGGACCAGGGGGTTGAGGAATGACAACTGAAGATATCCCTGCAGGCGGTATTGCAGAGGCCGAACTTGGAGACGACCGTAGTGAGTGAGGTCTTGAGTGGATGTGAGTCGACCTAAAAGACTCTGCCAAAGCTTGAGGGGCTGTGAAGGTGAAAGCAAAAACTTAGAACCATCATCTGAAGCTTGGTCCACCGGTCTTCTAGAGGTCGTGCCAACTTATGGGCTGAGTCGAAGACTGCCCCGATGAAGTGACGACATTGCGCTGGTAGCAACTTTGACTTCTGAGGGTGAGGGAAGAAGCCAAGATGTCGACTATGTATACCTCGATATGAATACCCATAGATGCAGGTACGCCATGATTGGTGCTGAGATACGGACGAAAAATCATGATGCGATGTTGACTCCGAAAGGGAGAACCTGCCACTCGAATCGTCGACCGGCGATGGTAAGCGTAGGAAGCGACGAGGATGAATGGGTATGTGAAGATCTGCGTCTAGTAAATCGATGGGGTTTACCAATCCCGAGAGATGTAGATGGCCCGGATGGTTGGGAAAACTTCAATACTTGATCCAATGACAGTCTAGTCTGGTACAGGAGGTTTGTCTGGAAGAAGTAAACATGGAAACCATACCGGGGACAGAGCACCAAACTTGAAAGCTCGGACATCGCCAACATGAATATAGTAGTATGCCATCTATCCGCAAACGTAACGCATCCGTACTCCAGTGTTGACGTCCGTTAACGAAGGTCGATACTTCATGTAGGAACTACTGTCTGGGTCCCGAGTCGTTGGCAGGTGCACAGATCTCGACAAGTTGTTATCCCCAGAAAGTATGAACCGTGAAGGTGATAACTTCCGAACATCACTAATGATGCGGACGACAAACGACGATCAAGATTTGAAAACATCGTCGAGGCTCACATGAAACCATAGCACATAGTGTAGTAGAGTCTATCGTTCCAAACCACAAGATGTAGTGACGCCGACCGAGTTGAAGAAACATAGGTCGATGTAAAGTCGGAGCCCAAAGTGTCGCTGCGGAATCTGAAATGGGACGATCTATAACGGACGAGTGAATGAGGAAACATGGTCTTGGAAGGCAGTGGCGTCGTCCAAGAATATGCCTCATAATTCCACAATCTGGACAGACCAATCAAATGACTCATAAAGAGATCACTGGTGTTACATAATAACCCATGACATCAATGTTCAATGCTGAATCGATATAAAATTGAGGTCACATACTTACCAGTCAATCACAAAAGTATAAAATGATCATCCAGTTAATTATGACAGTCAAAAATTAAGCAGATTATTTTTAATTTAATTTTTTATTTTTAAATCTCTCAATAAAAGAAATTAATTTAATTTTACAATGTTGTAGACCAACGAGCTGTTTTGGACGAAGCAAGTAAAAGAGGGACGGCTAAGATAGTCAAGGGTGAAGTCGAAGTCCGTCGAAGTAAAGTACAATTACAAGCGTCTGGTCCGTCATTCATAATTCAACCGTCGTCCATAATCCAAAGATCTATTCCATATTCCATATAACAGTATTAGCACCAAATTCAAAAAGACAATCATAGTATACATAAACATAGGCTTGTTTCCTGCAAGAGAGAAGCGGTCAACAATTTTGAATGATGACTATATGATTTAAAGCTCTCAGAGGTAACGCATACAGAACTGTACGTAAGCTATGTATACTATTAGGTGTGTTAGTTAAACCCACTAAGTAATTTAAAGTCATATGATCGTGAATCATCGCACTATTAAACTTTCTCCAACCATGGCTGCGATTTCTCCGTTGATGGGGTTTAAATGAAGATCAGTAGCAGTCTATAAATGAGTGAAGCCGTAGTCCATAGAGTCGATTATACTGGACTGTGGCTAGATAGAGGACGTCTCCAGGTCGGATGTCCGCTGAGAAGAAGACGGATTGTTCGGTCTTGATTGGAATGATAGCTCTAAACGTAAACAACTGGACCGTAGCTTGGGTACTGTGTTCCTTTAGGCAGTGCCAAACCAGTGACAGACGATTGCACAACTCCAGACTGACTTGATCTTTGTCTTGAACGTCGATATAACTCCGAATAAGACCTGTGCAAGCATGCTAGGGAAGATCTACGTAACACTCATGTCGTCTCGGACGAGAGTCATTCTGATTTTCTTCCCGGGAAAATAAACCCACATCAGATCTGTTCATAATTTCTCAGTAAAAAGAAATTAATTTAATACTAAGATAGGTCTAAGAAATCGTAACTGATTCAAAGAACCATTCTGTTTTCAATATATGAAAGCCTGTACTTCGAGATTGCATGGTTTACTCTCAGAGACAAGCATATATCTAAGTTTCTTAGTAATAGAACGGAAAATATTTCTTGGAAAATTGTGTACCAAAAAATCTCATAGAAATCTCTACAAATTCTCATAGACTATCGTGTTTTTATAAACGAATAACATGATAACATTTATTTATCCAGAGAGCAATTAGGCACATTCAACTGTGTGCAAAGTGCGTATAATAGGTGTTGGTATAAATCCGCGACTTACGTGATGTCGCGGGCAACAACAACAACACAACAAAACGAAGTAAATGGCGGAAAGAATTCTTGATAGCCATTATGTTATCGTTAAAAATTAGAAAGTATACTTCCCAACAGAAACTTGAAGACTCGAGACGATGATTCCCAGTCGTTGTTAGCGTAAATCCAGGTGTAAACGACAATGAAATCGTCCGAAACCAAGCATTAAAACAGATGATTTGGCGTGCTATTGTTGTGCCCCATTTTGACTGCGTGCAGACCTTGTCAAGGTCCGCTGTAGGCTGGGAACAATGGCTCTTTTGTGCAGTCCCGACAACAAAAGGCTGGTCTGTGCAGTCGGTCAACTTCTTTTGTCTTCTTCCCTTTGTCGGAGAAACAATGAGAGACCATTGCGTAGCACCCAACCTAGTTGAAGGCTCCTCAAACGAGTTCTTGGCTTGCTTGACTGTACCGCTGGGGGAAATACCAGGGGACAATGGAGACGGCTCAGGCAATTCCTCCTTGATTTGCAAGTCTGATGCGAGCACCATCTCCGCTTGTTGTCTCTATATAATGGTAAACTCGGGTCCCCGGTGGCCTGCAAAAGAAAAAACACGCCTGGCCTGAGCGTAATTTACCCAGGCCTGATAATCCCAGGAAATACATTCCAAACATGTAGCTTTACGATAGCACAAATGGATTTTGCGAGAAAAGCATAACGAATGTAAGACCAATTTAGACCAAGAACGCCCGCACGATTGGCAGCGTTTAGTATTCCCGGGATCAGATAATATAGACATTGCTTTTACAATGTGTCTGCCAGTATTCTAGACTCAGTTCCCTATATTCAAGGCTGTACTAAATCTAACACTACAGGAGCTCATTCAAAACGCGTGCACTCTCAGTGCCTGCAGAGAAGAAAAAGGAAGTGGGAAGTGTATTATGGGTGCAGGCGCAGTGTAACCTATTGGCTGAGGCTCCAGAGGGTGAGAACTTTTAGTCTGCAGTAGGATCTCCATAAGAAGATGTGGCACAACAGTAACAGGTGTAGATTTGAGCAATAAATATGACTGTTACGTTTCCCGGGCTACACAATGAAAGTAAATTGATAAGGAGGCCATTTATTATAGAATACTAAGTTCCTTCTCATTTGCAAATTGTCCGGGAATGAGTTAGTCAGTCAGTCCATCCGAATCCTTTCGTCGGACAAATAAGGAGAACCATTGGCATTAGAACCTTGATTTTTGCCATGAACATGCATTAGGGGACTGTTACCAGCAACTTCTGAGCTGAACTACTTTTGATGACAATTTGATCTACTTAGGTGCCCTATAACATTACGCTTGGATCCCCAAGTCATCTTCTTCATCCTACTTCGTAGGTCCTGTGACGTTAGTCACACTACTCAGGTTCGTATGGCACATCAGAATTCAGGCGTAGGACAAATTTTTGGTCCTCAAACTATAATTTCTGGAGGTGGCATATCATTCATGGCTGAACAGGACCATATACCGGGCAATTATTGCTGAGGGTCAGATCATCATTCCAGTATGGCGGTCAGTCTACTCTGAGGATCAAACCCTGTGTGGTCAACCTTTCCTATAGGTACGACCAATCATTTCCATATGCTGGACAATTACTTCAAGTGGCGAACAATCATTTCTGTGAGTGGGTCATCATCCATAAGCCAGACAATCATTCCTGCGTACGTGGAAGGGGGTGGGGTCATAATTCTTTATGGAGACCACTATTCTTGTATGCCGGTCAATCATTTACATATGCTGAACAATCAATTCCATAGCGCCAAGAACATCGTCCTCGTGAGCCAGTGTATCGATTGATTTGTTAGCATCGATAAACTGGCTTGGTTAGTTACCCAATCCACCAATTCCCATATATTCTGGGAGCTTACATGATGCCACACTTATTCAACCTCTGCACTACTCTCGGAAGGATTTCCCCATCCCTGGGGCAGACCTACTCAGGTGACCTATGAACCTCGAAATTGGCAAAAACATGTCTTAGGTCAAGTACACACTTAAATCATACCAAACCAGTACCTTCGTAGGTCCTGTGACGTTGGTCACACGGCTCATGTGGATCAAGTGTTTTCCTCTAAATCAACCCAATCAGTAAATGCGCTAAGCCAGTTGATTAGGCCAATCCGCTGCGAGGTATGAGATATGACAGGTTTGAATTTCATCGCAGGCCAAACTGCCCTGAAATCGACATCGGAAGTCAAATCAAAAACCGCAGGCTTGGGGTATATATACCAACATGCTAATCCGAAACAAGCGCGGGGATGAAATGTACGAGATTGTATAATAAAGACATCGACTCAAGAACTCATTCGAATCACCAAAAATGTCCCAATAAACCCTGTGTGAGGATTTAGGATTTACCTGGATGGTATGCGACATATTTTTGCATCAGAAACCCCAGGTGTGACAACTGAAGAGCTTCTTTAGATTGAAATTGTGACATTAGCTGGCGACCCGAGAACTGCTGATGCACAACTATCGCAATTTCGACAATTGTGTCATTAATTTTTGCTACAAGCGAGAGAGGGAGAGAATTAAGGATTAACGTCGCGTTCAGCACTCCTCATATCTTGCGACGTGCCCTACCATCATTTGGAAAACAAATATTTACGGTTCTAAAGGCCCATTTTTCGGTGTTGGTTGCAACATAGGGCGTAATTTTGCTATAATATAAGAACAGTTTAAAGAGCAGCGATTTTCTGGATACTATGGTGGCCGATAAGGGACATCGCTGCATTGTCTCAGGCATGTGGTTTGGTAACACGAAGCAGGATGCGAAGTGCGAAGGCAGGATGCGAAGTGCGAAGGCAGGATGCGAAGTGCGAAGGCAGGATGCGAAGTGCGAAGGCAGGATGCGAAGCGCGAAGTCCAAACACGAAGGCAGGATGCGAAGTGCGAAGTCCAAACACGGAGGCAGGATGCGAAGTGCGAAGGCAGGATGCGAAGCTCGAAGTCCAAACACGAAGGCAGGATGCGAAGTGCGAAGGCAGGATGCGAAGCGCGAAGTCCAAACACGAAGGCAGGATGCGAAGCGCGAAGGCAGGGTGCGAAGTGCGAAGTCCAAACACGAAGGCAGGATGCGAAGCGCGAAGGCAGGATGCGAAGTGCGAAGTCCAAACACGAAGGCAGGATGCGAAGCGCGAAGTCAAAACAAATGCCAATGCGCATGACCCGATGAAAGCGAGGCCAGGCCGCCATTCGCATTATTTTATTAGTCGCCTTTTTCGTCGGGATGGTTTACATGAAGAATAAAGTTTGTATGTGTTTAGATACACGAGCACATGACCAGTCTTTCTTTATTACCGGAACTATTGCGTCACTCGATATCAATATCGCTGATTTTCTTGATTCAAAGTATAGTTCATTTATGCTCGATTTTTTTACAGAAGACAACGTCATCCGTCAGTATTTTAACGTCGGATATACGAATGTGGAGATTTGCCAAATTTGCCAATGTGAATAGCGGTCTAGATCGCCAGAGACAATAATATAAACACTTCGAACTTATAAATAGGTATAATGAGAGAGTATTTCATTGGCTACAAGTTGGAGTCTTCAGTCCCTACATCGGACCCTAGGGGACGCTACTACGAATGGCCGTTTACATGCCGGTCTGAATAGCGGTCTGGCATATCTGAATAGCGGTCTAGATCGCCAGAGACAATAATATATACACTTCGAACTTATAAATAGGTTTAATGAGAGAGCATTTCATTGGCTACAAGCTGGAGTCATCAGTCCCTACATTCGACGCTAGGGGGCGCTACTACGAATGACCGTTTACATGCCGGTCTGAATAGCAGTCTGACCTATCTGAATAGCGGCCTGGCCAATCTGAATAGCGGTCTAGCTTGCCAGAACCGAAAATATAAATGCCGGGAACTTGAAAATAGGCACGTTGAGAGTGTATGTCACTGGCTACAAGATGGAGTCTTCAGTTAGTGGTGTGAAGTGAGTTTGATATTGGATATTGGGTTTTGGTCATCCTGATTTCACAGGTTCTAGCTTGTCAGAGCCGAAAATATAAATGCTTGGAACTTAGAAATAGGCATGTCGAGAGAGCATGCCATCGGCTAAAAGATGGAGTCTTCAGTTCATTTATCGGGCGCCAGTGGGCGCTACTATGAATGACCGTTTACATGTCGGTCTGAATAGCGGTCTGTCCTATCTGAATAGTGGTCTAGATCGCCAGAGACAATAATATAAACACTTCGAACTTATAAATAGGTATAATGAGAGAGTATTTCATTGGCTACAAGTTGGAGTCTTCAGCCCCTACATCGGACGCTAGGGGGCGCTACCACGAATGACCGTTTACAAGCCGATCTGAATAGCGGTCTGGCATATCTGAATAGCGGTCTAGATCGCCAGAGACAATAGTATATACACTTCGAACTTATAAATAGGTACAATGAGAGAGTATTTCATGGGCTACAAGTTGGAGTCATCAGTCCCTACATCGGACGCTAGGGGGCGCTACTACGAATGACCGTTTACATGCCGGTCTGAATAGCGGTCTGACCTATCTGAATATCGGTCTGGCCTATCTGAATAGCGGTCTAGCTTGCCAGAACCGAAAATATAAATGCCGGGAACTTGAAAATAGGCACGTTGAGAGTGTATGTCACTGGCTACAAGATGGAGTCTTCAGTTAGTGGTGTGAAGTGAGTTTGATATTGGATATTGGATTTTGGTCATCCTGATTTCACAGGTTCGGTTTACAAAGGTTAAATATTCAAAAATATTCGTTGGATATTCGTTGGATATTCGAAGGATATTAGTTTGATATTGGAGATTCAATGGATTTTCGACATATGAAATGCCGATTCGTCTCATATCTATAGAAAGCCCGGTTTGACCCAATTTTGCCCATTTTAGTCATTTATCTTGCTTGCCGAAGTTGTGGGATGAAGAGGAATGTATACAAATCCTACTTATCACCGATTTTGCCCCATATTAAAGTCATTTCGCTTACAGAGATTGTGCTGGGGGTATACATTTCCGACTAGAGCCTGGTTTCACTGTGAACTACCCTGAAAAATACATATATCCAGCTATACTGCAAAGGTAATTTGAAATAGACGCCTTTGCGTTTTTTTTTATATTCTATCTCGAAACAGTAAAAAATATTTTAAAAAACGATATATTACGCAGAGAGGTATAATTGATGGACTTTTCGTCTAAACTAAGCTGCGCGCCGCTCTGATTTTACTCTATTCTAAAAGACCGTGTACGTAGCTACACCATACCATTAATTTCAGAGCGGCGCGCGGCTTTCTTTTTTTGTTATATAAATTTTTAGCCTATAAAATAAGTTTTAAAAAATTACGAGTTGTATAATTTCTGCACTTTTTTTTAATAAAGCGGCGCGCCGCTGTGTATCTACACTATTCCGAACAAGCCTGTATAGAGCTACACCATACCATTAATTTTAGGGCGGCACACGGCTTTGTTTTTTTATATACTATATAGAAAAAGCAAAAAAATATGAAAAACGATACATTATGAAAGAGGTATAATTGATGGACTAAACTAAGCTGCGCACGGCTCTGAATTTACTCTATTCTGAAAGACCGTGTACATAGCTACAGGGCGGCGCGCGGCTTTGTTTCAGCTACAGGGCGGCGCGCGGCTTTGTTTCTTTTTATTTACTATCACGAAACAGTAAGAAAAATGAAAAAAAGATATTCTATGAAGAGAGGTATAATGGATGGATTTTTCGTCTAGACTAAGCTGCGCGCCGGTTTGATTTTATCCTATTCTGAAAGGCCATGTATGTAGCTAAAGCATACCAGTAATTTCAGAGCGGACCGCGGTTTTGTTTTTGATATATAAATTTTAAACTTTCAAAATGAATTTAAAAAAAATAATGAGTTGTATAATTTATCGAATTTTCTTTAAAACTAAGCGGCGTGCCGCTGTGGATACACTATTCTAAAGGCTGTATACAGCTATTCCATACCATTAATTTTAGGGCGGCGCGCGGCTTTGTTTTTTATATTCCATCTCGAAACAGTAAAAAATAAGAAAAAAGATATATTATGCAGAGAGGTATAATTGGAGGACTTTTCGTCTAAACTATGCTGCGCGCCGCTCTGATTTTACCCTTTTTCTGAAAGACCATGTACGTAGCTACACCATGCCATTAATTTCAGAACAGTGTGCGGCTTTGTGTTTTGAGAAAAAATATATTAAGTAGCTGGGTATAATTGATAGATTTTTCGTCTAAACTAAGCTGCGCGCCGCTCTGATTCTACTCTATTCTGAAAGACCGTGTACGTAGCTACACCATACTAATAATGTCAGGACGGTGCGCGGCTTTGGTTTTTTTATATAAATTTTTAACCTTTAAAATAAATTACAAAGAAATAATCAGTGGGGGTATGATTTCTCGACTTTTCTTCAAAATAAAGCGGCGCGCCAATGTGGATCTACACCATTCTAAACAAGCTTGTATACAGCTACACCATGCTACTAATTTTAGGACGGCGCGCGGTTTTGCTTTTTTTTATATACTATCTCGAAATATTAAACAATAAAAAAAAAGATATATTATGTAAAGGGGTATAATTGATAGACTTTTCGTCTAAACTAAGCTGCGCGCAGCTCTGATTTTACTCTATTGTGAAAGGCTGTGCGTAGCTACACCATGCCATTAACTTCAAGGCGGCCGGCTGCTTTGTTTTTTTTATATAAAGAATGTGTGATGGTTACCCGAGAATAACTCCCTTGGACGTGACGGTAGTGAACATGATTTTCGTTTGAAAGTGAAACAGGTGAAAGTTATTGTTATGTGCTGTAAAAATGCTGAAGTTTCATATCATGCGAAATGGTGATTGTCAATTGCTCTAAACTGGATTTATTCAAGTTTGAAAACGGTAGAATGTGCTCTTTCGACATTTTAGGGACATTTTCTGAAGGGATTTCCCTTCATATATAAAATATGACACCTCAAACCAAAACAATTTGTGTTTATTTATTATCACAATAGTGAGTGTTACAATCGGTTGAAATATAATTCTGGTTTGAGGTGTCATATTTCATCAAAATTAAAAATTGTGCAAATGCTTCGCTTGTATTCTACCAGAAACGTTATATGAGCAAGTAAAAAATTCTTTTCAAGTAGACGTCGTCGTAGTCCAGTTGTTAGGCTGCTCGCTTTCAAAAACAGTGTGGTGACCAGTTTGTTGAGCTATGAGTTCGACTCACATTTGGATCAGAAAAATGTTCTTATTCTTTCTTTCTAATATTTAACCTTTGGATTTATTTATGTTATGTGAAACAATCTTCAGTGATATTCAGTTAATAAAATATAGATATAACTATGTATACCAGTACACATTTCTGCATTCACTGCTACAACTCGACCCTTATTGCAGAACACTCATAACATGTCCAAGTCACCGTGACTGAATGGGTTTATTTTCATGGGTCAGCAATACTTCCCATGTATAAAAAACGAGGGAATCTTCATGTGTATTTTCCTGAACTGTTCTCGTTATATTTAAGAATCATTATAGTTCTCACTATGAACAGTAATGTACTATTCAACAAGTTGAAGTGTGAGTGTTGTCACAAGAATACGCGTTCAGACCAGACCAGAAAAATATCTGGTTCACAGTTAGAGTGGGTAAAACGCAGAAGTGACTTTGAAGTCAACACTGAGGGAGTATTATGCCCTCAATGTAGGGCTATATACTATGTAGATTTGAAATCTACGAATGATGATACCATCGAAGCGCCTACAGCCGTAGCCGATGATGACCAGCCCGAGGCGGGGTCAAGTTCCCGTTGTGTCATACTACCAGATATTCTACGGCAAGTTCGATTTGCAACATTACAATGACGTAGCTCGTTAAAAGAAATTACTTTTGAAACAGCAATAATTTCACATAATCGCAAATTATTTAACTAAAAGACGGTTGCGAGTTAATATATGATACATTGAGTAATAACTAATCCTTTTGTATTGTTTGAAAATGGGATAAAAATGGAATTTCGACCGAAGTTACTGACCGAAACAAATAATTCTGTACGACTGGCCTACAAAAGCGTTATTGTCGAGGAAACCTGTTCATTTAAAAATAGAACGCACCAAAATAGCACAGAGTCGACTGTGCATTTGACGTCATAAAGGGCAGCTGACCCGGCCTGGACAATAGATATACACACGCCAGTGTCCGAGGGAGTTATTCTCGGGTAACCATCACACATTCTTTTTAGCCATTAACCCTATCTGGCCTCGGCGATTTGGGATGTACCGCAGCCTGGGGTGGGGGGGGGGGCGGAAAGTGCCCCCCCTATATATTTTCGCTATCGCTAAGGCTAGAGGGCTGAAATTTACCACATTATATCTTTGGGTCAGTTCTACAAGAAAATGTAAAAAAAAATCCAAGATGGCCACCACGATGATGTCACTGTGACGTCATTTTCAAAAAGAGCATTTTTGGACGATTTTTCGGTCAAAATCTTCGAATTTTTTATTTTTGGTTTTTCTTCGCAAAAACTGCGTGATAAATTAGTAAATAATAATCTGATATGGAATAAAATAATCTTTACCCATTTTCCCGTACAGAAAAGCAAAATAATTGAAGAAATATGACGAAAACATCACTTTTTCTGGTACCCCACATGGCCGCCATTTTGAATTTCCCCATGATCCTCTGCTTGTGGGGTTATGCAATAGGCTCAATATGACCCCAATATGATAACCTATAACGTCACGAAGTTTCAGCTCTCCATTTTTTGGCGTTTCGGAGATATCGCAGAAAATTTGGTAGGGGGGACATTTGGCCCCCCCTCTCCCAGGCCTGGTAGGGTTAATGAGGGAAGAGAGGGATGGGGAACAAATCAGAGGTGTTTTTTGGTGATGTTAAGACATATGGTTTCAGTAAAATTGGTAGAATCGCGTTGAATCAACATGCGGAATTTTTGCGTAATTTTTGAAGAAATATGGCGAAAACATCACTTATCTGGTACCCCCACATGGCCGCCATTTTGAATGTACCCATGATCCTCTGCTCAAGGGGGTCATGCAAATAGGCTCAAAATGACCCCAATATGATAGTCTAAAAACTCACGAAGTGTCAGCTCTCAATTTGTTGTCGTTCCGGAGATACGAACAAAAAACCAACAGGGGGTGGGGCGGAAAGTGCCCCCCCCCAGGCCATGTAGAGTTAAAAAAAAAATAATAAAAAATAATATGCGGTGAATGAAATAATGGGACGCGCCGCTGTGAACCTACACTACACCATACCATTAATTTCAGGGCGGCGAGCGGCTTTGTTTTTTTATATGCCTTCTACGAAACATTAAACAATATGAAAAAAGATATATTATGTAGAAGGGTATAACTGATAGACTTTTCGTCTAAACTAAGCTTCGCACCGCTCTGATTTTACTCTATTCGGAAAGACGGTGTACGTAGCTACACCATACTATTAATTTCAGAGCGGCGCGAGGCTTCATTTTTTAAAATAAATTTTTAACCTTTGAAATTATTTAAAAAGAAATGAGCTGTGTTATAATTTCTCGAATTTTCTTTAAAATAATGCGGCGCGCCGCTATGGATCTACACTATTCTGAACAAGCCGGAATACAGCTACACTATACCTTTAATTTAATTTTGTTTTTTGTCTACTATCTCGAAACATTAAACAATATAAAACAAATATATTATGTAGAGGGGTATAATTGATAGAATTTTCGTCTAAACTAAGCTGCGCGCCGCTCTAATTTTACTCTATTCTGAAGACCATGTATTTAGCTAAAGCATACCACTGATTTCAGAGCTGTGCTCGGGTTTTATTTTTTATATATAAATGTTTAACCTTTAAAATAAATTAAAAACTAATAATGAGTTGTCCTTTCCTTTAAAACTAAGGGGCGCGCCGCTGTGGATCTACACTATACCGAACAAGCCTGTATGCAGCTACACAATACCATTAATTTCAGAGCGGCGCGCGGCATTGTGTTTTTTATACACTATCTCGAAACATTAAACGATATGAAAAAAAGATATATAGAAGATATAATTGATAGACTTTTTGTCTAAACTAAGCTGCGCGCCGCTCTGAATTTACCCTATTCTGATAGACCGTGTACGTAACCACACCATACCATCAATTTCAGGGCGGCGCGCGGCTGTTTTTTTTTATACAAATTTTTAACCTTTAAAATATATTTAAGAAAATAATGAGTGGTGGTATAATTTCTCGACTTTTCTTCAAAATAATGCGGCGCCGCTGTGAATCTACACTATTCTGAACAAGCCTGTATACAGCTACACCATACCGTTAATTTTAGGGCGGCGAGCGGCTTTGTTTTTTTATATAAATTTTCAACCTTCATGCATTCTGATCGCATTTTCCAGGGGTACGGTGGGTGGTAAACCCATATCCTTTTCCAAGTGGCGCTTGGTCTTTATGATGGAACTGTGCGTGGGGTCGCGTTCCATTTCAAACGGATGCGGTCTATACCGTTCACAGGTGACCATAGCTGTTTCCCTGATGTTCAGGCGCATTTGAATGTACGCATGTTGTAAGTTATCCTGTCCCGCGTCTTCGATCACCCCAGCGTGGGTATTAATAGCTTCATGCACAATACGATCCCAAGGCTCTCACTTGTCCTCACTTCGTTGGGAGATAGGCTGACTCTCTGAGATCAAACTCTCCGTATCAGTAAATAGAATTTCAGCAGTTTCTGTTTCGGTATCATTATCTGCCTCCTCAGTCGGCTTTTTGGTGTCTGGATAGAAAGTATCCTCGTGTCGCATCATATCGTAAAGTCTGGTGAACATGCGTTCGCTCCCAGAGCAAGTATAACCCATGTTGATGGTTGAAAGTCGACTGTCCACGTTTATGGAATACGCTTGCTTTTATGAACAGTAACGCCCGCCAACGTCCAGCTTAACGTTTCAACGCCCTGGTGAATTAGCTCAGAAGATCTGATTTTCTAGATATTCCATAGAATTGGCACTAATTCATCGAAATGCAATGACGCCCGTCGTTACACCTTAACGCCCGTCTCAGCGCTCTATGTTAATGCCTTAATGCCCGTCTCAACGCCTTAACGCCCGCCTCAGCGCCTTAACACCCTTTCTTAACCCCTTAACGCTCTTTAATCATGCGTTCAAACAGCTGTTTCTTTTGAGCCATCGCTCTGACATACGCCTTTGTCCAGTTCATGCCTGGGGTTTTCAACATCAACGCTGTTCTTTCGATTTCCATATGGACCGGGTCCTTGTCCAGCAATTTCATATGAGTGAAGAGATCGACATACTGCTGATATACAGCCCGTCGTAATCTGGGTACCAAAGTGTTATGGGCTAAAATTGAGGCTTCCTCTTTCGAATACCCTTTGCTGTGAAACTTGTTTTTTGTGGCCTCCAACGTCTCGCCCATCTCAGCGTCCATACATTCTTTGAATACATCCTTCCATAGCCTCGAGTTCACGTGTTCATTCCCTTGTACATGTTTGGGTTGATCCTCCACGGTTGGGTGATATTCTGGGACAGATGGTATGAAAGGGACCCGCTGTATGGGGGTGGGTTGCTGCTGCTGGACGGGTGCTGCTAGGTGTGGACTCGTTGGATGGTGTCGGGGTATATGACGTTGGGGCGACCCCTCACCGGATAACAGGGGGTATGAGCTTTTAAGTCTACGAACAGGTAGCCGTACGGATGACTTGTCGCGATTTGAAACGTCTGCATTAAATGATCGATGTTCTGAGGATAATTTCGACTACCAAACATACGGATTTTTGCAATATCACCCATGACGTCTTTCCACATCCCACAGGGCCGCTCACCGCAATGATATAGGGGTGCTCCAATACTCTTGTGTGTGACGTAGGTGTTGATCGTTCTTCACGCATACGTTGAATTCGGGCGTTATCTCGATTATTATGTATGGAAAGCAAATGTCTACGTAGATTAAATGGTGTGGAAATGACTTCGAACACACCTGACATGCGTAAGCCATGGTTCTCGTCTCCACGGGCACTCGGTTTATAATGAAGCTTTCACAGATGTATGTCGTGTTTATATGCTAGAGCTCGGAGCTCGGAGCTCGGGGATGGGACAGTTGGGTGCTCGGAGCTCGGGGATGGGGCAGTTGGGAGTTCGAAGCTCGGAGCTCGTAGATGGGACAGTTGGGCGCTCAGAGATCGTGTCGGTCGGAATGAAGGAAGCACCCACATTAACAGGTTGAAGGAAATGCCCCAAGTGCCGAAAAGGCACGGAGTCGACTCTTGATGCTTTGAAAGGGTCCGATGTAGGGACTGAAGACTCCATCTTGTAACCAATGAAATACTCTCTCACTATACCTATTTATAAGTTCGAAGTGTTTATATTATTGTCTCTGGCGATCTAGACCGCTGTTCAGATAGGGCAGACCGCTATTCAGACCGACTTGGAAACGGTCATTCAGAGTAGCGCTCCCTTGCGCCCGATAAAGGAACTGAAGACTCCTTCTTTTAGCCGATGGTATGCGCTCTCGACATGCCTATTTTTAAGTTCCAAGCATTTATATTTTCGGCTCTGACAAGCTAGACCGCTATTCAGATAGGCCAGACCGCTAATCAGATAGGTCAGACCGCTATTATGTAAACGGTCATTCGTAGTAGCGCCCCCTAGCGTCCGATGTAGGGACTGAAGACTCCATCTTGTAGCCAATGAAATACTCTCATTATACCTATTTATAAGTTCGAACTGTTTATATTATTGTCTATGGCGATCAAGACCGCTACTCAGATAAGACAGACCGCTTTTCAGACCGACATGTAAACGGTCATTCATAGTAGCGCCCCCTGGCGCCCGATAAAGGAACTGAAGACTCCATCTTTTAGCCGATGGCATGCTCTCTCGATATGCATATTTTTAATTTCCAAGCATTTATATTTTCGGCTCCGACAAGCTAGGCCGCTATTCAGATAGGACAGACCGCTATTCAGATATGCCAGACCGCTATTCAGACCGGCATGTAAACGGCCATTCGTAGTAGCGCCCCCTAGCGACCGATGTAGGGACTGAAGACTCCAACTTGTAGCCAATGAAATACTCTCTCACTATACCTATTTATAAGTTCGAAGTGTTTATATTATTGTCTCTGGCGATCTAGACCGCTGTTCAGATAGGGCAGACCGCTATTCAGACCGACATCAATTCTTTTCTTTATTTCTATACATGAATACATACAGAAAATGTTAAAGCTAAGATAAAATATTACATTTACATAATAAAGGTTATATTGTGACAGGACATAATCACCCCAGTCAAGAAAGCCAGTTCATTCCAATTTATAAATTAGGTGGAGGTTGAGGCAGTCCTAGTGGCAGGAGATATTGTGAGCTGTGTTGATCTCTCCAGAAGCATTTCGTACATAAACTGTCCTATTGTTGGGGAAAGGTGGGTGGGTGGGTTAATCAGGAAATAGAATTTTAATCAGGAAATAGACATGTAAACGGCCATTCATAGTAGCGCCCCTTGGCGCCCGATAAAGGAACTGAAGACTCCATCTTTTAGCCGATGGCATGCCCTCTCGACCTGCCTATTTTTAAGTTCCAAGCATTTATATTTTCGGCTCCGACAAGCTAGACCGCTATTCAGATAGGCCAGCCCGCTATTCAGATAGGTCAGACCGCTATTCAGACCAGCATGTAAACGGTCATTCGTAGTAGCGCCCCCTAACGTTCGATGTAGGGACTGAAGACTCCAACTTGTAGCCAATGAAATACCCTCTCATTATACCTATTTATAAGTTCGAAGTGTTTATATTATTGTCTATGGCGATCTAGACCGCTATTCAGATATGCCAGACCGCTATTCAGACAGGCATGTAAACGGCCATTCGTAGTAGCGCCCCCTAGCGACCGATGTAGGGACTGAAGACTCCAACTTGTAGCCAATGAAATACTCTTTCATTATACCTATTTATAAGTTCGAAGTGTTTATATCATTGTCTATGGCGATCTAGACCGCTACTCAGATAGGACAGCCCGCTATTCAGACCGACATGTAAACGGTCATTCATAGTAGCGCCCCTTGGCGCCCGATAAAGGAACTGAAGACTCCATCTTTTAGCCGATGGCATGCCATCTCGACCTGCCTCTGAACAGAGCTATTTACAAGTTTGAAGCATTTGTATTATCGGATCTGGCAAGGTAGACCGCTATTCAGATAGGCCAGACCGCTATTCGGATAGCCAGAGACTCATAACAGCGCCCCTAGCAGCGCCCCCTGGCGTCAGATTTGGGATATGAATATGAAAACATATGAAACAGGACTTTCTCTCTTACTATGCAGAGTTTGGAGTTCAAAATACTCATAATAAAGAAAATACAGATGTTTTTCTCCATGTCTGAGGAAATAATGACTGGTCCCCTCGAATAACGAACTACGAACTGCGAACCGCGGTCTAACTTTACGAACGTTACACTAACCCATAGGGGTTGACTCGTGCACACTGTATCCAGAACTTATGAACTCAGGCATACTGGTGTTGTTGGGTTGGACATGAGTAGAGTTACCCCCCCCCCCTTGAATGTGACGTCATTGTGACGTCAGTAGTAGGAGAGAAAGTACATTTTTGGATGTGCTATTATAAGCATGAGTTAGATGGGGTCATATTGCAGCTCCTGATGGAATGTCAGCGTGGGTGCGTGTGTGTGTGAAGGTGAGTCGGTCATTGAGTGATTGAGTGGGAGTCAGCGATTGAGGTTTGCTCAACGTCAGTGAGGTGTTTGCCCAACGCCCGTCTTACCGCAGCCATGCTGGTGAGTGAGTGATACATCTGCAAGGTCCACGAGTCACGCCCACGGGCGACGTGACGCTCGAGCGACGCTTTCTCTACTACTGATGACGTGATCAATGACGTCACGGCTGACGTGGACATCCCTCAAGTCGTATTCCACACCACAAGAGCCCCCACCCCACATGGTATATTTGGACCATGGATGGCTCGACCTCGACCCCAAATTGGAGCGAGATGCAAGAGGTGAGAAAAATTGATGATGTCTGGTGACTAAAAAGCAACCATATGACTCTATAGGAAAGCATCCCTCGGCACCCAACATTCAGAACCGAAAATATGGAGGATTCTCGAACGTAGCCTTAGTATCTCAGCTGCGCTTTTATTGCAACTGTTCATGTGGTGATTGTGAAGTACGACGTCGTATGACTAAATTTCCCACCAAACTCCCACCTCAAATGCCCGCTTTCTATACTAGTTAGATTGCGCATGCGCATATTGATGAAAACGGACTACACACCAGTCAAAATAAGAACCCAATCGACCCATTCGGACTACGAAGTGTCCACCTCTACCCAAAAAAAAAATTTTACAAGTAAATTTTCTGTTATTAAGCTAAAACTTACCTCACTTCCACTCTTTGCATTTCTTGTCTACAGGAAATATCACAGTAAGAATTTAAATGACACAGTTATCTCCCCTGCTAGTCACCTGATTGCATAGCTACCCACAATTCTACTTCCTTCTTGTTCCACTGCGATACATGGTCTGGATGTATCATAGCGGGGAGGTTGGGTGGGCATCACTGGAAGTGAGGTAAGTTTTAGCTTAATAACAGAAAATTTACTTGTAAATTTTTTTTGTTATTTGCGCTGAAAACTTACCTCACTTCCACTCTTTGCACAGAATGCCACCGTAAGGTAGGTGGGCAAACTGATACAATCCGTGGTAGTGATAAATGCCATACATAGTGACTAGTTCAAAGTAGAAATCATAGATCTTCTACCTCACAGAGGATCCATGAAATCATACAACAGTAATAACCTGTATGCCTATGGTACACAGGGAACCTCTGTTGCTACTCTGACTTCAAGGCTGAGATGCAATATACGCCCCCCCCTTTTTTTCGAAAGGGGCCGAGAGAAAAAATGCACTCACCCGCAAGCAGGGTTACAACTGTACGCCCGGACTTTTGTAGCTATATTGCTGGCCTCGGTCCCCCTGACACCCGCTGTGCGGTCACAAGTGGGCCGATAGAATAGAGGTCGTTACATGCCAACGTCATGTCCCGGAGATAGTAGGAGGCAAATGTCGTGTTTGACCTCCAGTAGCACGCCCTCATAATGTCTGTCACCGATCTGTTGGTCCATAGAGGCCATGATGCCGCTAATGCCCTAATCTCGTGACCCGAAACGTTTACAAGCGCGGCTTGCCTATCAGTAGCCGTGGAGTACGCTAGCCGAATCGTATTTTTGAGCCAACTCGAGATAGTGTTTTTACTTATTTCTTGTTTGGCTTTGGGATCGAAAGGGATAAACAAACGCCTCCTTCCCGCTCTGATCTCCTCTGTACGATTCAGGTAACACGCAAGAGCCCGAACCGGACACATTAACATGTCTGATTCAAGACCGGACGAAAGGAAATCAGATAAGGCTGGAATTGTGAACTCTCGAGATATGGAATCGTAGAGGGCTTGATTCTTGGCCACAAACTCAGGAACCGTTGTGAGAACTACCTTGCTCCAGTTCCTAGAGTGTCTGATGTTCCTTTTATCGAGCGCATGCAGCTCTGACACCCTAGCTGCTGAAGCAAGAGCCAACAAAAACGAAGTTTTGTATGATAAATATTTTAGCTCAATAGCTTCTATTGGCTCGAAAGGTGGCTCTCCCAATTGCCGAAGTACTAAGGCTAAGTCCCACTTAGGTAATTTCGGAACAGCCGACTGACCAGTTATCTTGTATGACTTGATTAGTGCAGATAAGTTTGGATCAGTCGAGGGATTAATCCCAGTACCCAGTAGAATAGGTTGAGCAATGGCCGCTCTATAACCTTCTACCGTAGCAGGCACCAGGCCCCTATCCCTGAACAGGTACAATAGAAACTCTGCTATCTCAGGGATAGTTGCGCAGGATGGATTAATATCCCTCTCTCCACACCAAAGATCGAAGATTGCCCACTTTGAGTTGTATACAGCGGAAGAGGACGGTCGAATAGATTGTGCCATTCGGCGCCCAACCTCCGCTGAAAATCCCGCCTGAGCGAAGTGCTGCTTGAGCACTTGCACACGTGGTAGTGGAACAGTCCTGGTTGGCTGTGGAACGTCGACGTTCCGGGCTGGCGCAGTAGATTGTGCCATACCGGAAGCTGTCTTGGTACATCTACCAGAAGATCCAATAGTTCCGGGAACCACGGCCTTGCTGACCACCACGGAACAATCAGGTAAACGACACACATGTGTTCGCGGATCTTCTGAAGTACCTTCGCTAGGATAGCTGGAGGAGGGAACGCATATGCTACCATCCTTGACCAGTCCTGCGATAGTGCGTCCACTGCATATGCCGTCGGATCCGGAACCGGCGACATGAACAGGGGCAGTAGATTGTTGCGCCGAGTGGCGAACAGATCTATGTGT
Source organism: Hanleya hanleyi (assembly GCA_036873755.1). NCBI lineage: Eukaryota > Metazoa > Mollusca > Polyplacophora > Lepidopleurida > Hanleyidae > Hanleya > Hanleya hanleyi. Next base: position 46,600 of record JAVTVY010007167.1, read on the forward strand.
GGCATCTCCCAGACATGAGCTATTTGTTTTAGTATGTCTGGGTGAAGTTGCCACTCCGTGGGAATTATCTGATTCCGTCGTGAAAGCGAATCCGCTAAGACGTTCAGTACCCCCGGGATGTGTCTGGCCAACACCGATATGTTGTTGTCCCAACACAGACCGAAAAAGATTTCCGCTTGGCTTTGTAATAGCGGAGATCTCGTCCCCCCCTGCTTGTTGATATAGGACACGACTGTTGTGTTGTCCGTCGCAACTAGCAGGTTCTTGTCGGTCAATACGCTCACCCACGTGCGGATGGCATGTGTCACTGCCATAAACTCCAACACGTTTATATGGTACGAGCGTTCCTCGATTGTCCATAACCCGGATGTCGACTTGGACTCGAGGTGGGCTCCCCATCCTTCCATAGATGCGTCCGTGAACAGGTGATGTGACGGACGAAACGGAAGTAGGGACACACCTGGCATAACGTTGAGTGGATCCAGCCACCATTGGAGGCATTGTTTGACTAGCGGTGTTACAGGTATCCACGGATTCAACTGCCTTTCGACCCATTGATGATTGAAGTAAATCATTAAGGGACGAAGCTGCAACCGCCCTCTTGGTGTTACGTCCTGTGTTGACGTCAAGAGGCCGATTATCACAGCAAAGTGTAAAGCCCTGGCCCGAGATAACTTGAGGAACTGAGGTATCTTCGTCGTTATCTTTAGCCATCGATCTTCTGGGGGTTTGGCGAGAGCTCGTAGCGTATCGTATTCCACCCCCAGAAATTTGCGCCTTTGTGAAGGAATCAGCTCTGATTTCTCTTCGTGTGGGATGTATCCCAGAGAAGTCAACATCCTTAAGACCAACTGGGTGTCTAGGATTAACTGCTCCTTGCAGGCATTCCTTAGCAGGGAGTCGTCGATATAAAAGTGGTACTTTATACCTAGACTGTGCAGGAATTGTGCCACTGGTGTAAACACTCGTGTGAACACCCAAGGGGAAGTGGATAGGCCGAACGGAAGCACTTGAATTTGGAAGCGTCGTTTGCCGACCATGAATCTCAAGTACTTCCTGTCCCCCGGATGTATCGGGATATGCAGGTATGCATCCCTTAAATCCAGAGAAGTCAGCCATTCCCCTTGTCCTGAGTACTGTCCGGATAGACCGGAAGGACTCCATGCGGAAGTGTGGCGGTGGAGTGAGGTAGTCCTTGTTGAGGCGCTTTAGGTTTATAACCATGCGCATCTCGGACGTGTCTTTCTTGGGGACCAGAAAGACCGGCGAATAGAACCCGGGTGACGTGTCCGAAACCGGAAGCTCTATTACAGCTGCCTTCTCTATCAGCTTGTCCACAGAGGACTGAATCGCTGATAGATGACCCGTTCGTAATGGTATACGAGACGGAAGGGGATGAGCAGTCAAGGGAGGAAGCGTGTCGAACAATAGGTGATAGCCGTATCTGATCGTTCGAATGACCCACGCTTCGGTCCCGATCCTTATCCAGTTCCTCCAAAACAACTGCAGCCTTCCCCCTACTGGAAGGTCTAGTTGCTGGGGAACTGGAAACGTT
>JAVTVY010007168.1:0-48315 GCA_036873755.1 Hanleya hanleyi
GCGTTGTGGAGAAGTCTGCTGTTGTGGAGAACTCTATTCACAAGGACATATATAAAATTATGTAATTTCCCAGTGTTTGTATGTGCTTCTCTAGTGCTTGTTACGGGACACGATCATGATTATTAGTCCTGATTATGAACCGGGCGCCACCCCCCCCCCAAACGCACGTCTGCATTTTGTTAATGTCTTCATTGTTATCTTTTTTACTTATGTATATATTCCTTTGTCCGCTCATATTTTTCAACATTATGCCTGTTCTAAGGTTTGTTTCATTGTCTATCTTATTCACATTCATGCCATATTCAAATATATCTCCTTCAATGTTTGTATATTACGTAAAAATAATCTTGTACATGGCTCCCCCTGCAAAAGCAATTTTAATATTTATACCCATGCAGCATCCCTTTAATTGCGACTACATGCAACCTGTGTACTTAGTGATTACACCCTCCGTACTCATGATTAGATTCATATCATACCCACCATGAATTTACTATGCGAGCTACCGTTCCATAATGCGGATGTCAATGACGTCTGCTCCCCTCCACATTCGTCTGAAGATTCACTCATGGATGGATTCGAAAATATGTGTTTTAATCCACTACAGCTAAATTATCCTGAAAGTTCAGCCTATGTAACAGATGATACAGAAGGAGAATATTCTCATTGGGAGAGTATCAGCTCACACCAATCAAACTATTATTTTGAAGAACAATTTAAATCATTCATAAACACAAACTCTATCTCTGATAAAAAATCTTTGTCTACTCTCCATATTAACGCGAGAAGCCTAAACAAACATTTTATTGAAGTCCTAGCGCTTATACAGAATATGAACTTCAGTTTTTCTTTCATAGGTATATCTGAAAGTTGGCTTGATCCCTCTACTGAAGAGTTATTCAGCATTCCCGGTTATCAGCCTTTTCCTCTATCAAGGAACAAAAAAAGAGGTGGTGGGGTAGTTCTCTATATCAAAGAAGAATTCACAAAGTGTAAGATCCGCGACGATATTTCCTTCAAAGACGTTAATGAGGAACACGAATCTCTATTTGTTGAAGTAACTATTAATAACGAAACATATATAATCGGAATTGTTTATCGACCGCCCGGGAAAAACGTTACTAATTTCAACTCTAGTCTACTCTCCATTTTGAACACTCTGAAACCAGAAAACAAAAAATGTGTCATAATGGGTGATTTTAACATCGATCTTTTCAAAACCGAGAACCATGGTCCTACCAAGGAGTTTTTCGAGATTATGAAATCCTTTTATTTTTTCCCTAAAATCACCAAACCCACCCGAGTTAAATCCAATTCTGCCACATTGATAGACAACATTTTCACTAATTTCCACGAAGATGACCTGGGCTCCGGAATCATACTCTCCGACATAACCGATCATTTCCCTATCTTCCACACAACTTGCTGTTCTCTACCCGCAACCAAACATTCAATAAGCAGTTTCAAATCGCGTAAAATAAACCCCGATCAAAAAGCTCTTTTCACGGAAAAACTGAGAAGCATGGACTGGCAAGACATTACTAATGTCTACGATGCTAATAGCGCTATGGACATTTTTCTAGATCATTTCAACGGTATCTACAACGAATGCTTTCCCATAATAACAAATCATACGCGTACCCATAAAGTTTCAATATCTAAACCTTGGATAACCCCATGCATCCTTCGTTCTATCCAAGAAAAAAACAGATTATACAGGCTACATGTCTCGAACAAAGATTATGATACAACTCGTGAATACAAACTATACAGAAACAAGCTGAATCATACTCTCAGATTAGCCAAAAACAGATACTATGAACAAAAATTCAATGACTCCTTCAATAATATTAAGGAAACATGGAAAGTTATAAATGGGTTATTGAACCGCTCGCTCCCCCGTGTATTCACCTCCAATGGTAATGATATTACTGATCCTGCAGAAATTGCCACCCACTTCAATGACTACTTTTCTACAGTTGCCTCCGATCTTGCCTCGAAAATCCCAAACACCCAAGACGACTTTACAACTTATCTTGACCTACACTATGATAATGAATTTTCATTTAATCCGTGTAGACTGATATTGTTGAAGTCATATCTGTACTAAAAAATGGCTCACCTGGTATTGATGATATTCGCATGTCTCTCATAAAACCTATATCGAGCCTAATATCTTCCCCTATTTCGCATATTGTTAACTTATCTTTTCAAAGTGGAATTGTTCCCAATGTTCTTAAGATCGCAAAAATCACTCCTGTTTTCAAGTCTGGAAGCAAAACTACAGTGGAAAATTATCGACCAATTTCTGTTCTTCCTTGCCTGAGCAAAATCTTTGAAAAACTTTGTAGCATTCAGGGTGACTACTTTCCTAGAAACTAACAACATTATCTGCCCAAACCAATATGGATTCCGTGCTAACCATTCTACGTTCCATGCAGTTCTCTCCCTTTATGACAAACTTGCATCTGCCAAAGAATCGAAACGGTTCAGCATCTCCACCTTTCTTGATCTTTCGAAGGCATTCGATACAGTTAATCATGACATTCTCTTGTACAAACTCGATTACTATGGTTTCCGTGGAGTTGCAAACGACTGGTTTCGCAGCTATTTAACGGCCAGGTCACAGTGCGTATCCGTCGACGGTATACTGTCTCCTTTCAATGCGATAAACACTGGTGTACCGCAAGGTTCAATACTAGGCCCCATCCTTTTCTTACTATACATAAATGATATAAATAAAGCCACATCTGCCCTTGTCATCACTCTCTTTGCTGACGATACTAGCGCCACTCTCTCTGATACTGATCCCGATATACTAGCAGAGACAATGTCACACGAACTTGGAAAGCTTCATAATTGGTTCTCCTGTAACAAACTCTCTTTAAATGTAAAGAAAACTAAATACATGTTCTTCAAACCAAACAGACATGCCAATACTACTACTACGCCCAAAATATCTATATTTGACTCCGAAATTGAATCCGTTACCATCTTCAAATTCCTTGGTATCCATTTTAACGATAAACTAAACTGGCAAACTCATATAGATGAATTGACCTCCAAAATCTCGAGAAATATTGGTGTTATCAATAATGTACGACACTGCCTTAACAGGAAAACCTTGATCATACTATATTATTCCCTGTTTTATTCCTATATATCTTATTGCAACATAGTATGGGGTAACCCGTTCCCAACACACCTCAGGCCTCTTGTCATGCTCCAAAAAAGACTTATTCGCTTGATAACTTCCAGTAACAAATACGCTCATACCAGTCCATTACTTGAGCAATTAAACATTCTTCCGTTTCATCAAATCAATGACTATCTGGTATTGTTATTTACCTACAAATATCTCCACACACCACTCTCCCTACCGACCATATTTATAAATTACTTTACAAAACTATCAGAAGTCCACTGCTACCCCACCCGCCAATCCGACCTTAATCTCTACAGAACACGTGTGGTTTCAAATCTATCATATTATTCTACGAAAACGAAAGCACCGCGTATGTGGAACTCACTGCCCACTGACATAAAAGCCTCCGCGTCATATTCACTTTTCAAATCCCGTTTAAAGAACTACCTTGTTAAATGCTAACTCCAAACTAACTATATATTGATAATGGTCATATTTATCTAAGTATTGGAGGGTGTATACACTATAATACACAACGAAAGCTGCTAACAGCCCAACTTAAGCCTTTTTTAAAAATTATTTTGCATGTTTATCTATTAGCTTACATTACTTGAAGCTGTACATACACTGTCTATAGAACCCATTTTTAATTTAGTGAAGAAACAAACCTTTTTTGTACATAACTGTATTGTTAATCATCTGCTCCATCGAGCTCCCAGAGTTGCCAATGTGGCAGAACTTAAGTGCAGTACCGAGAGCTCGATCATCTGTTCACCATATATATATAGATTAAATGATCACAGTAAAAACTGCCTTTATATATATATATACATATCGTAAGTAATTACAGCAGAAACTATATTCATGCTTGTATCTTTTCATACCCTGCTGTAGCCAGTCGTTTACTTACTTAAACTATTATCAGCTCGGGATAGAACAAGCCCCCTGGGGTTTTATTCCCGCCATTTATACAGCCGTACTCGATATTATGTTTGTATATACATTATTGAAATGGTGAATAAACAATCAATCAATCAAAAAAAAATATTGTAAGAATAAACGCACAGCCAGCTGAGCAGTCTGAAACGTGAGTGCTAGCATTTGGCCAATTGTAGCCAAGAATTAAAATGCTCCGTTACATGACCAGGAGTCTGAAAGTAATGAATTATCTGAGACTGTAGATCTAAAAAAGGTTCAGAAAAAGTCCATGTCTAAAGTAGAGAACGACACTGTTGTCAACAAAAATCAAATGCTCAGCAAGGATACTACTATAATCGATGTCGACGACAGTTGTAGTGATCATACACCTGTGCATTCTGGCGGTAACTTAAACTTCTTCTCCACTAAGCTTCTTGTCCTCTAAGGCTGCGTTGATTATCCATAGAATGACTTATTTTGGTTTCATTTCACAGATGTACAATGAGCGAAAGAGACCAGCTAATCTACTTCAAACTTGGCCTATCACATGCAAAATTCTGACCTATTTAGCAAAACATCGTGAAATCATAAATAAAAGAAGTTAAAAAGAATGCTTAGAAGTTGACATTTCTACCGTAAGAAGCACTATGCTGATGAGACTGATAGATGTATTCAGTTACGAGTAACTGCAAAAATCTATAAATTTTGACAGCATAAATGGATGCATCTCAAGTGCATTCAAAACGGACTCGTCACACACGAAACCGTTCGTGTTATACTGCTAATGTTGGATAGCGAGGTGTGTCACTGAGGAGAAGGAGGCGCCTCAGACGTCGACAATATTACAATAAAGGACCACATGTTTTGTGGCATCTAGATTCATACGACAAAATTAAACCTTTGGTATCTGCATAATAGGCTCTGTGGATGGCTTCTCCTGGGTTATAATATGGCTTGAGGCACATTTTATCAACATTGACCCTAAAGTGATATCAAGTTACTTTAATGAGGCTGGCAAACAGAGAAATGAGCGTCCATCAATGATTCGCGCGGACCCCGGTGCTGAAGTGGTTATGTTGAACAAATGCATCGTCTCCCAAGAAGAGCACACGCCGACCCTCTGACTGAAGATCGAAGTTTCCCGTATGGGAGCAGTATTCACAACCAACGGATATAGAGTTGGTGGGCTCAGTTACGAAACAAAAATGTCCAGTTCTGGATAAATTTCTTCCAGAAGATGAAAGATGAAGATCTGTTTACTGCTTCATGAATTTGATTCAGGTATGTCGAGTATGGTGACGAGCAATGATTCATTGATATTATACAAGAATACACGTTTACACTCGCATTCATGTGCGTACATTTATGTGACCTTTCCTTGCAGTGGAATTGCATATTCAGGTACGGTATGATGGGCGTTCGATCGTATCCGGGTATGACTTTCGTAAGCATGTACTATCCTAATGCCCTATAGTTGAAACATATACCGGTACTTGTTTTGGTGATCAATGTTACATTGTAGCGTGTCCTGGTGAGGCTTTTATAAACACTTATTGCGTGATGCTGTATATTAAAGCAAATTGCATGCAATTTTCAAAGAGTTTATGCTCTTCTTCTGTTGGACGAACTTGATGAAGTGCGTCAAATATGGAACACCCACAGAATCCGTGGCACGAGAAATCAAAATAGCCCAAGTGGAAGCCAACATTGATGTACGAAATGCCCGAGCTGTACGATGTAGAAAGCCACATTTGTCAGACCAATGATCTGAAGGTACAGCTTTGTCAAGAAGAATGTTCTCCTAAAGGAGATATCCCATGTGACAACACGGTCTGTCAGCTATGTTGTCTTCTTATGGACGAACATAGCTATGAATGGCCCAAAGAACCCCAGGACGGTTTGGATGTATATACACTGCTTAGATATGAATTTCTACATGTGTGAAACTGTTCGCAGGAAATAGTCATTTAACCCTATCTGGCCTGGGCTTTTTGGGACCTGCCCAGGCCTGGCGGGGGCCGAAATGGCCCCCCCTAATTATTTTTCTTACCCCTTGATCTAGGGGGCTGAAACTTATTACACTATAACCTTGGGTCAAGCTCTACCAGAAAATGTAAAAAAATCCAAGATGGCCGCTTTGATGACGTCACAGTGACGTCATTTTCAAAAACGGCATTTTTTGGTCGATTTTTCGGTCGGATTTTCCGATTTTTCTATTTTTGCAATTTCTCCACAAAAACTGCATGAAAAATTAGCAAATATTAATGTGATGTGAAATAAAATAGCCTTTGCCCACTTTTCATCGTGGAAAAGCAGAAATTTTGAAGAAATATGACAAAAACATCACTTTTCTGGTGCACCACGTGGCCGCCATCTTGAATTTACCCATGATCCTCTGCGCGGGGGGTTATGCAAATAGGCTCAAAATGACCCAAACAAGATAAACTATAAAGTCACGAAGTTTCAGCTTTCTATTTTTTGCCGTTCCGGAGATAGTGCAGAAAGTTTGGTAGGGGGGGCCATAATGGCCCCCCCAGGCCAGATAGGGTTAACTTGAAGTCGATGAGTGGAAATGCCCCAATACATATATTATGATGATGTATTTCCCTAAAAGCGCTTACATTAACCATACCTCTCGCTCGCAGGGTGCACGAGAAATAACTGGTGATGATGAAAGTGGCATTTCAAGTTTGACATGAATACAAGCTCCATGTACCTGCATATGCTCTCAAATTAACTAAATGGCGATACATTTTGAACGTGGCCGATATTGCCGAATGAAGGTATCAACAAGTCAGGTGAAGATTGGGGGATTACCTGAGCATAGAGTCCATGAAATAAATAACGGGGAGCTCTGTGCATACTGTGTAAACTTAACCTTATCTACATTGGTAATGAATCAAGAGTAAAGATGCCACAACCTTTCAATCAATGTACTCGTACACGTATGATCACGTATACGTTTACAAAAAGAAATGCGTAATTCCGACCTTCCTTGTCTGTGTACGTCCGTGCATCTATCAAATGAGCAGTATCAGCTATGCGTGCCACTGGGTAGGGATATAGTCTTAGGACTGATACCTTTGCCTGTGAGTGTCGGAAGTGAGTAGGGTGTAAGCGGACGGTAATGTACATGTTTAAGTAATTTGGGACTAATTCTGTAGATAATTGAATAATGGAAATAAAAGATAATTACAAACAAATCTTATTGGATCAAATAAAGAAAGATAACATGGACAGAAAAAGAAAGAAAATCCATATTATCGCGAGGACAAATTGTTAATCTTGTGTTCCATTTGTGTTGCTCCCTAGGCTGTTTTGAGCCAATTTCATCAATTATTTGTCAATTCAGAGAGAGAGAGAGAGTTAAGGTTTAATGTCACATTCAGCAATATTTCAGCTATATAGCGACCACCAAACAAAATTCTAAGTAATCAATTCAAAAACTCGGTAAACTAATGCGTTAAAACAGGTACAAACATTAAAATTTGTACAACAAACCAATCTCTCTCAAATAACCTAAAATACAATCCTCTTTCACTCTCTGCTGCAAAGTGATCTCTCCCAAAGAGTGCTCTCGATAAAAGTATCTCTTCACAATCTTTAAAATCATGCAGTCTATGAGAATATGCTTCACCGTGAGATCTTCATGGCAAGGTATACACCTTGGAATCGGCTCCTGTTTTAGTAAATATTCATGAGTTAATCGTGTGTGACCGATCCTACATCGTCTAATCATGGCCTGGTCGAAACGCTTATGACTGTTCAGATGAGTATAACCAACCGTTTTTTTGAACTCGTGAAGTTTGTTATTTTCCATAGTATCCCATAAAGATTGAAACAGCTTTCTGACATAAGCGCAGATAGATGGTCTGAAATCGCTGTATGGAATTCCGACGGGATCAACTTCTTCATCTAGAGATGCCTTAGCCAATCTACCAGCTTCAGTGTTGCCTTTGATGTCAACGTGACTAGGCACCCAACAAAACACAATATCTATCTGTTGATCAAATCTGGTGTCATATAATTGCAGAATTTTCAAGATGGTGGGATGAGTTGAATTTCCACTTTTAATTGCTTTAAGGCATGATAGTGAATCTGAGAATATGACATATTTTTTCCTTCTAGTGGATCCAAGACCTTCTAAAGCTGATAATAGAGCTTTTGCTTCTGCAGTGAAAATGGAACTTTTACCTGGCAGACGATATGTTTTAGTTTTGGAACTAAAGATAGTAGCACATGCTACTCTCTCACCATCTTTAGAACTATCTGTATAAATAGCCTGATGTGATCTGTATTTCTCTCTCAGTAGACCAAATTCTTGTGTATACACGAGCTGGCTCGTGTCTGCCTTTTTATATTTAGTCAGTGAAATATCTACTTCTGGCGTGGCTAACTGCCATGGTGGAGTTGGCAAGAGCTCGTTAGGTAAAATTTGACTAACTTTAATACCAGCTGCTACAAGGTGTGGTTTCATACGGATTCCAAGAGGTGGAATAATCGAGGGTTTTTGTGAATATAAATCTGCGTACTGAGGGTTGAAAACAGTTATATGTAAGATTTGAGTGGTTCGAATGCAGTTTTGTGATATATTGCAGCGATAATTTAATTCTCCGAAGTTCTAAAGGAAATTCATCCGCTTCGACATACAAGCTTTCTTTGGGTGATGTTCTGAACGCACCGAGGCAAAGCCTTAGTCCTTGATGGAGAATAGAATCTAGCTTTGCCAAGTTTGACTTGCCTGCACCATTGTAAACAATAGAACCATAATCGAGTTTGGAACGAACAAGTGATCGATATAAATGAAGAGAGTTTGCTGATCTCCCCCCCACTTATAGCTGGCAACTACTTTCAACAAATCTAGAGCTTTCGTGCATTTGGCTTTTAAGCAATTTATATGTGATTTGAATGTTAGTCGTTGATCAAACAATATGCCTAGAAATTTGACCTCTTTTACTACTTTGATTTCAGTTCCGTCTAATTTTAGTTCTGGATCTTTGTGCTGGAAATATTTTCTGCAAAAGTGTATACAATTTGTCTTAGCTCTGGAGAATTTGAAGCCATTTTCTAAACACCATTTCTGAATTCTGTTTAGACAAAGTTGTAATGTTCTCTCAATATTGTGTATACTTTTCCCACTACACGATATATTGAAATCGTCTACAAAAAGTGAGCCATCAATTGATTTATTCAGAACTGCAGCCAAGCTGTTGATCTTGATACTAAACAGAGTAGTAGACAAAATACTGCCCTGTGGGACACCCTGGTCGTGATCAAAATGATCCGACATAGTTGTACCCAAACGAATTTGGAATTGTCTATCATTCAAAAAGTTGGAAATAAAAACGGGTAAACGACCTTTTAATCCCATGCTTTGAAGATCTTTAAGAATCCCCTATTTCCATATAGTATCGTAGGCTTTTTTCTAAATCAAGAAAGATAGAAACCACATGTTCGTTCATGGCGAAAGCAGTCTTAACGTACGAATCTAATCTGACTAAATGATCAATGGTACTTCTATTTTTCCGGAAACCAGCTTGAATATCTTTTCAGTTTCCAGGTACCAAACAAGGCGATCATTTATCATGCGTTCCATTGTTTTGCAGACACAGCTAGTCAGTGAAATCGGACGATAATTACCAGGGTCTGTATGGTCACGACCAGGCTTTGGTACTGGTAATAACTATGGCATTGTGACATGACGGAGGAAATTCTTCTCTATACCAAAGTCTATTGAATATGCGTAATAGGATTTCTAGAGATGATTCCGGTAGATGTTTCAAAAGCTGATAATGAATATTATCAGGGCCTGCAGCAGAACCATGAGCATGAAGTTCTTCAATTGTAAACGAAGCGTTAAAGCCTTCATGGTTACCGGAGGTGACTTTAATTTCATTTTTCATTTCTCTTTTTTTGGAAACTTTGAAATTTAGGTCCATAATTTTCTGATGAAGAGTTTTTGGCAATTGTTTCTCCTAATTTAACGTACTGTTCTAATGCAGACAGGACTATCTTCTGGTCCGCCTTCAGATTTATTCTTCTTGGCTCTCTATATTTAGGTCCTTTCATCAGGAGTAATTTCAGATCCTTATCACTCACCACATCAAGGTCACCAGTCACAATATGTTTGCATGGTGTATAGATAAAGTTTGACAATTCACAATCACAACTATAGCCTCCTGACGTGTATAAGTTCCAGTCAAACTCCTTGACAGCATTGGAGTAATTGAATATTTTGGTGGCTATAGATTTAGTATACTTATATGAAATGCAAGGAGGTTCTGTGAACTTGAAATAGTTTGGTACAGCGTTGCGTACCTCTGGATCATTCAGGATTCGAGGTAAATTAATGATGTCCAGTCCTTTATCTAAGTAGTTGAGTTTCAAGAAAAGGCGATCTTGAGATGTTTCGATTATGTTCACTGGACGATACAACCGAAAATACGCTATATCTTGACATACGTTACTGATTTTTGATGGTATTATATTTCCTGAAGACGCAGATTGCTGTATATCTCTGGCTATTTGATTTAAAGCTCTCAGAGGTAACGCATACAGAACTGTACGTAAGCTATGTATACTATTGGGTGCGTTAGTTAAACCCACTAAGTAATTTAAAGTGATATGCTCGTGAATCATCGAACTATTAAACTTTCGCCAACCATGGCTGCGTTGTCTCCGTTGATGGGGTTTAAATAGTTGGGTAATGTTGGATATATTTGAACGGCGGTTTGTAGCATTGCCGAAACCACTGACATTATCATTTAAACCAAACGGAAACACTGACCCAAGTTCTAGTATCCAGAATAATTCCCGCTCTCGGATTTTTCTCTCAAATCCAAAAGGGGAATCCTTAGTAGATGGATAGACGACGTCTATGATCTGAATACTAAAGTTATCCCAGCCGTGGTCGGGTCCAGAAAAATGCCTACCTATAAGCAATTGCTTTTTCCTAACGGATTTTCTGTGACCGTTCACCCTAAGATGGAGTCTTTGGGTGGTCTTGCCAACATACTGTTGACCACACTTCTTACAGGAAACTAAGTAAATACAGTTTGTAGTAGAACAACTAAGATCAACATACGAGTTAACAGAATATGAGTTACCAGTTAACGCGGAACTAAATGAAGCTGAAGTATTAAAGAGTGGACACGTGAGACATCCACGGTGTCCACACTTAGAAATTTTGAAATTATTACATGTAGAATTCGGTGCTAAACAATCATCAAGCGTAATATTGCAAGGTTTGATGTCGTGGCCTTGCTTTGCTGTCAAAAATATATCTGTCATTTGGATTGAAAAAGGTCTTAGTGCATTTCGAACTATTAGAGACTCGGCCGAGAAACCTGCACTAAGGTTCCTCGGGTCTGTCTTCATATTTTTTCTTTTAGTTGTGCTCATTATGTTTGTCTCCAAGAATCACGTTTATTCTGTTTCATGGTTTTACTAGCTTTAGCTCTTGTTTTCAGGATTGCGGAAATATCGTTCAGCCTTCTTCCTACATTTTCTTGCTTCTTTACAGTCATCATTAAACCAAGGTTTCTTAATATGTGCAACTCCTGAAGATGTGGGAGTGGTTTGGTTGGCAATTTCTATCAACATATCTGAGAATAGCTGCATAGGATCTGAAACATCAGCGAAGGAGACTGATTGTAGTTTATATGTGTTGTAATTTCAAACTCGGGCCAGTTTGCTTTCTTGAAATTAAACCTTGTGAAATAGGGTCATCAGCTGGATGAACAGCTTTTAGGACAGTGGGGAGGTGATCACTTCCACAAAGGTCATCATGAACAGACCAAGAAAATTCTTCAAGAATAGGAAGATCACAAAGTGAGATATCCAATGCAGAATAGGTTCCATGAGCCGAGGACAAATGTGTAAAAGAACCATCATTAACAAGCGCTGAATGAGCGCAAAGACCTCCGTCGAGGCAACAGGGTCAATAGGGGAATAGTACATCACTGAATAACATAGGGCCGGATGCCAAGCTCAATTTTGCATTTGTTCCCCACTAGCATGTCCAGCTAGGGATGTGGAAGTCACATTCCCTGCAAATAATATTTCTTTGATTTCACGTCCATATTGGGATATGGAATAGAGTATATTGATGGAAAACCTGGAATACTGCTTGAGACATTAGGCCCCTTCCCACCCACACCTCCCCATGAGAGGACACCCCCACCCAAATGAACACGTTAGCGGCAGAAATGAGACCCTGTGTGCCTAGTTTTACCAACATGCTTGTGATTTTACGGTATAGGCCCTACACATCAACACTTCATATGTTGTATGTGTACAGCATAGCATCCTCATTGACAGAATCCTCTACAAAACACATCTGATTTTACCGACACTTCGTTCTGATCTGTTTCAGCATCATATGTGGATTCAATGGGCTCGGAATAATTTTGTATACTAGTGGTTACAGGTCACCTTCACCATAATGTATCAATTACCATAGAATTGTACATGTATCGCATTCATATTGAATGGTGATGGTTGATGAGAATATTGCCAATATGGAACAAATGGCTGGATTCCAGCGAATAAAAAGTTCATGTTAATCATAAACAACATACAATTGATAATACTATCAAATAATTATGTATATTCCTTGTCGACATCAATATAATAGACAATATTATGACTGAATCAGGGTAACAGATATCCAAGGGTATATATGTCTACACTAAACTGAAGGAGATCCATGATGCGTATTATATTATGTTGCAAAACTTCACTTGCTAATCTCGATTATGTTGCTTATTGTGAAAATAAATGAAGTTATGAAAATAAATTTAGTATGATTGCCCAATACCCTCAAATTAGAAATATCTTCAGCAGCTAAAGTTAAGCCAATCATAACAATATATAACACCATGGTACTCAGGAAATGATGTCTTTGTTTCTAGAAGCTAAATCATAGTTAAGCCAATCATAACAATATATAACACCATGGTACTCAGGAAATGATGTCTTTGTTTCTAGAAGCTAAATCATTTCTGACACATTCAAGTCCTCACTTGGTCAAGGGAGATAATTTAAAAAAAAAAACAAAAAAAAAAACAAGTATAGATCCACACTGGCGCAGACCAGAAAGTTGTATGACCGTTGATGATATTTGTGGAGCATGCTGCAGGACTTCAACTTTCATGAATCTGGTATTATCCACACAACCCATTCTACATGATATTTTTGCCATAGCACCGATAAACTAGATCCCTTCATTTATGTGGTCTAGATCCAGGAGCTATTGGGGGCTGCAGGTTTTGTAAAAGTTAGATCCAATTATTCTGAGAGAAGGAATGAAGTCTGGCATGGTTGTTTTGAGGTAAAACTGGGCATCCTTGAAAATGTCTGACCGATTGACACATGTATCACTCTGCCGGTCATCATTACATGCGTAATGTTTATTTCGTGAGGAATCAGGAGGGGGGGTGGGGGGGGGGGTTGTGGCCAATCACTGACTCTGATGCTTATGTGCTTCATGACCTACGTGACAGGTTTATGGACTTTACAACATGTTGGCAGATCAAGTTTATGGCTGGAACTATGAAATAAATTTAAAGGTAAACATATGCCAAAGCATTGTACATGTATATGTGCTATGTCGCTGTAAATTGCAGGATTAGTGGTCTGGGGACTGCGTGGTACAGTTACGGGCAGCGGCACATGTCTGCATAAGTTTTTCAGTGCTCTCCCGGAGCCATGCCATGACTGGAAATATGAAATTAATTCAAAAGTAAACATGCCATATATGACATTGTACATGTATAAGCTTATACATGTGACATGTTGCTGTGAATCACACGTTTTTTGGCTTGTCAACTACATGATACTGTTATGGGCAGCAGCACATGTTTACGGAAGTTTACTGATGGTTTTCCAGTCCGAAACAGGCAGGGAAATATGAATTTGACCCAAAAATCAACCGGACTATTACACAAAAATACTACAATATAGTACATGTTGTTTGTGTTGAAGTTTCACACAATTTGGATTTCACGGACTACGTGACAGGTTTATCATGTATAAAACATGTTGGCGGAACTTTATTGATTGTTTTCCAGTCCGAAACAGGCAAGAAAATATGAATTCGCAGAAAAAAGCAAACCTGCATTTTACATAACAAAGACATAAATTTGGTACATGTGCTGCGCGTTGATAAATCGCACGATTTTGATTTGGCAGACTACGTGAAAGTCTTATGGACTACGGGACATGTTGGCGGAAGTTTTCCAATGCATTCCCAGTCCCAAGCAGGGAAGGAAATATGAATTTGACCCAAAAATCAACATGGCTATTACACAAAAATGCTACAATATGGTACATGTTGTTTGCGTTGAATTTTTGCACAATTTGGATTTCAAGGACTACGTGACAGGTTTATCATCTACACCACATGTTATCAAAACTTTGCTAATGGTTTTTTAATCTGAAACAGGCAGGGAAATATGAATTTGCAGAAAAAAGCAAACCTGCATTTTACATAATAAATACATGAATTTGGTACATGTGCTGCGCGTTGATAAATCGCACAATTTTGATTTGGCAGACCACGTAAAAGTCTTATGGGCTACGGGACATGCTGGTGAAAGTTTTAATGCATTTCCAGTCTCAATCAAGCATGGAAATATAAATTTGACCCAAAAGTAAACATGAATTTTGAATAAAAACAAAGAAAAATAGCACGTGTTGTTTGCGTTGAATTTTCATACAATTTGGGTTTCGCAGACTATGAGACAGGTTTGCCATCTACGTTATATATCAGTGGAAGATTACGGATACTTTTTCCGGGCCCAAACATGCAGCAAAATAAAAAATAAACATGCATTTTACAGTTTTACACAACATTACAAGTATATGAACCACGCCCCCTTTGTTCGGTTATTGATTTAACGACTAATTGGCTATAGTTCGATGGAACGAGACTATCTGCGTTAGAACATATGTCATAGAACATGTTCGCATAGATCTGGAGTAATGAAACACTCTTGGAAACAAGAAATGACTCAAAATACAAGCCCGGAAATGGAAAACAACAACATGTCTTGGTTTGCGCGACCTTGGTGACCTTCCCCACCGTAAATTTTATTTCGGGAAATAGAGCCTAATAACGTGCTTGCTGGTGGAAAGGGAATATTTCCTGCCTCCTAGATTTTCACAAATGGTTCCAAAAGGTTTCAAAAAGTTTCAATTTGGAATGGAGTTTATCGGGGGAGAGAAGAAGAGAAAAATCGCATTGTCCGTCTCTCCAAGCTGGAGGGCCGCCATGTTCAATCTCTCGGTGGATGCAGGACAGAACCGGATAGCTCTGGTTTCGAGATTGAGGTGGAACCCGACTGCAGAAGCAAGGCCCACTGCAATGCATTGCAATGGGGAACCCCATTATTTCAATTGTGTCCAAAGAAAAAGTGCAAGATTTCGTCGGGAACCATGACGATCCCTATTGGAAATACTATGAGTCGTGGGTTCCCCATATGACAATTATTTGGTGGGAGATTTCAAGTTGCGTTCCTAGACCTCCGTCTGATCGACGAAGGTAAAAATACACAAAGAATTATTTGATTTAAAATTTTCGAGAATTTTACCTTTACAATTGTCTTCATTATCCCAGAAGATATTACGACCGTTAAAATCACCCATCATTACACAAGGTTTCGGGAGCTGATCGTAAAGATCTTGAAGTTCATTGAGCCGGAGACGACCAGAAGAAGGTATGTACACTGTGCATAGTGTGAAAACAGAATTCAAGGTTATACGAACTGCTACAGCTTGTAAATCTGTCACTAAATAAACAGGACTGTGTAAAAGGACTGGCTAAATTTAAATTTATCTGCTTTCTTCAGAAAGGTCTCGTTGAGACAAAAAGCTGATGGTTCATAATCTTGAGTTAATAATTGGAGTTCATTTAAATTTGGCCAAACTCCTCTGCAATTCCACTGAACGATAGTTGGTGGCTGAGCCATCTTTAGTCTGTATATAGAAATAAAACACGAAACTGCCCAAGCCAAGATATATTAGGTTAGCTTAGCCATTATGTAGGTTTTATTTTGGGTAATTCTTTTTTAACTTTCTTCTTATCTTTCATTTGTTCTCTCTTGTCTCTTTTATTTTCTTTCTTGTAAACTTCTTTCTCTCTCTCTCTTGTCCCAACAAGTCCTTCGACCTTTGGTTCAAGGAAGTCTCGCCTTTTAACGGACGATCATTACACTCATGATACTCCTCATCAGAAAGCATGGATGACTCGTTAGTAGGAGTGAAGGTAGTATCGACTATTTTAGGCTCTTTGCCTGTTTCGCTATCTAGGGAATTCTCTTTCTCCTTTTCCTGATTCGAGGTAGTTTCATTACCACAAGATCGTTGATTACTTTCTTCTTCTGTGAATTCATTCATGACTCCTCATTCGGTGTAAAGTTTACGTCTACACCAGAGTGAATAGGATTAATGAAGGAATTCACAGACTGCACAGGTGTATTCGAAGCCGACACACCGCCAGTATCCGGTAAGTTGTCTGGAGTCAATGTGTTGTCAACACTTTCAGTCTGATGAGAATCAGACTCCTTATCACCTGACTTCTGATCACCTGGCTCGGCCTCAACACCATCGCAAACCTCACTATCACTGCCATCTTTATCTTCCGAACCACAACCTACCTCCATCTCGTCACCGAGAGGCTCGTGGTGATCTTCTAATCCACAAGCATAACATGTTTTTACTTGACCGTTATACCATACAGGAAGTCTCATACTGAGAGGCCCGTGGTGATCTTCTAATCCACAAGTATAACATGTTTTTACTTGACCGTTATACCATACAGGAAGTCTCATACCTCCAATTAAAATAGAAGGAAGCGTACATTTAAATTTCGACATCCAAATTCTTCGAACTCCTATCTCAAACTCTCTATCAAAGGAATAAAACTCCTTTTTTACAGAGAGAACATCCCCATAAAACTCAAAAGCACTTCTGATAGCAGAACCTGGGAAATGGCATGATCCTTTCATCTTTACTAGCAATTTCCCTGGATCTATTTCCTCAAAATGGCCACGTTGATCTCCAACGCGAATACCTTCCAGCACTAGGCGAGTTTTGGCAATTTCACTAGCTAGTGTGACGTTCCACAGGGTATTTGATACCTGTACTAGACCTTGAAGGACTGACCGTCCTGATTCAACTGTGTCCCGCCCCCTGTACAGACCTTTTGGTCTTTGATATATGTTGGCACTTGTGGGAAGTTGATGCTGGGTCGACATCGGGCATTACAGACTAGTCTTTTGTGTTAAATGCCGTCATTTACATCTGACGACGATACAGCTCACCAATCTCCAATGCACTGAGTTGTCACAGCGAAACAGCTCACCAATTACCAGTATACGAGTTGTCAGAGCATTTCCATCATAGCTCTCTAGATTTGTATCAATACCGCTTATGCCGGTGCTAGGGCCGTGTGGTCATATCATCCAAGTTGCCACATGAACAGGTACAATAAAAGCGTACCTGAGATACAACACATATCACGAATCTTTAGATTCTGGTATGTGCTTTAGAATAGGTTAACCAGAAGACTATTCTGTGAAGTTTCCAGACGCAGTCAGTATGTCGGCACCTCTTCCCACTTCCCTTATATGTGTTGTAATTTTTACCTGTATATGGCGAGATTCTGCTGGTGGACGTTTCGTCCCCGAGGCCCGCCCCCTGTACAGACCATTTGGTCTTGGATATATGTTGGCATTTGTGGGAAGTTGATGCTGGATCGACATCGGGCCTTACAGACTAGTCTTTTGTGTTAATTGCCGTCATTTACATCTGACGACGATATAGCTCACCAATCTCCAATGTACGAGTTGTCACAGCGAAACAGCTCACCAATTACCAGTATACGAGTTGTCAGAGCATTTCCATCATAGCTCTCTAGATTTGCATCTAATACCGCTTATGCCGGTGCTAGGGGCCGTGTGGTCATCATCCAAGTTGCCACATGAACAGGTACAATAAAAGCGTACCTGAGATACAACACATATCACGCATCGCTAGATTCTTGGTATGTGCTTTAGAATAGGTTAACCAGAAGACTATTCTGTGAAGTCATGTGACGCAGTCAGTATGTCGGCACCTCTTCCCACTACCCTTATATGTGTTGTAATTTTTTCCTGTATATGGCGAGATTCTGCTGGTGGACGTTTCGTCCCCGAGGCTCGTCCCCTGTACAGACCTTTTGGTCTTTGATATATGTTGGCACTTGTGGGAAGCTGATGTTGGGTCGACATCGGGCCTTACAGACTAGTCTTTCGTGTTAAATACCGTCATTTACATCTGACGACGATACAGCTCAACAATCTCCAATGTACGAGTTGTCACAGCGAAACAGCTCACCAATTACCAGTATACGAGTTGTCAGAGCATTTCCATCATAGCTCTAGATTTGTATCTAATACCGCTTATGCCGGTGCTAGGGGCCGTGTGGTCATATCATCCAAGTTGCCACATGAACAGGTACAATAAAAGCGTACCTGAGATACAACACATATCACGCATCGTTAGATTCTTGGTATGTGCTTTAGAATAGGTTAACCAGAAGACTATTCTGTGAAGTCATGTGACGCAGTCAGTATGTCGGCACCTCTTCCCACTACCCTTATATAAGCGCGGCAAACTCTTTTCTGTGAGATATGGCGATTCTGCTGGTGGACGTTTTCTTGGTCCCCCGAGGCCCGCCCCCTGTACAGGCCTTTGTCTTTGACATATGTTGGCACTTGTGGAAGTTGATGCTGGGTCGACATCGGGCCTTACAGACTAGTCTTTGTGTTAAATGCCGTCATTTACATCTGAATGACGATACAGCCCACCAATCTCCACCGTACGAGTTGTCACAGCTGAAACAGCTCACCAATTGTTCAGTATATGAGTTGTTTATATCACCATAGCTCTAGATTTGTATCTACTACCGCTTATGCCGGTGCTAGGGGCCGTGGTCATATCCAAGTTGCCACATGAACAGGTACAAGCGTACCTGAGATACAACACATATCACGCATCGTTAGATTCTTGGTATGTGCTTTAGAATAGGTTAACCAGAAGACTATTCTGTGAAGTCATGTGACGCAGTCAGTATGTCGGCACCTCTTCCCACTTCCCTTATATGTGTTGTAATTTTTTCCTGTATATGGCGAGATTCTGCTGGTGGACGTTTCGTCCCCGAGGCCCGCCCCCTGTACAGACCTTTTGGTCTTTGATATATGTTGCCACTTGTGGGAAGTTGATGCTGGGTCGACATCGGGCCTTACAGACTAGTCTTTTGTGTTAAATGCCGTCATTTACATCTGACGACGATACACCTCACCAATCTCCAATGTACGAGTTGTCACAGCGAAACAGCTGACCAATTACCAGTATACGAGTTGTCAGAGCATTTCCATCATAGCTCTAGATTTGTATCTAATACCGCTTATGCCGGTGCTAGGGGCCGTTTGGTCATATCATCCAAGTTGCCACATGAACAGGTACAATAAAAGCGTACCTGAGATACAACACATATCACGCATCGTTAGATTCTTGGTATGTGCTTTAGAATAGGTTAACCAGAAGACTATTCTGTGAAGTCATGTGTCGGCACCTCTTCCCACTACCCTTATATGTGTTGTAATTTTTTCCTGTATATGGCGAGATTCTGCTGGTGGACGTTTCGTCCCCGAGGCCCGCCCCCTGTACAGACCTTTTGGTCTTTGATATATGTTGGCATTTGTGGGAAGTTGATGCTGGGTCGACATCGGGCCTTACAGACTAGTCTTTTGTGTTAAATGCCGTCATTTACATCTGACGACGATACAGCTCACCAATCTCCAATGTACGAGTTGTCACAGCGAAACAGCTCACCAATTACCAGTATACGAGTTGTCAGAGCATTTCCATCATAGCTCTCTAGATTTGTATCTAATACCGCTTATGCCGGTGCTAGGGGCCGTGTGGTCATATCATCCAAGTTGCCACATGAACAGGTACAATAAAAGCGTACCTGAGATACAACACATATCACGAATCGTTAGATTCTTGGTATGTGCTTTAGAATAGGTTAACCAGAAGACTATTCTGTGAAGTCATGTGACGCAGTCAGTATGTCGGCACCTCTTCCCACTTCCCTTATATGTGTTGTAATTTTTACCTGTATATGGCGAGATTCTGCTGGTGGACGTTTCGTCCCCGAGGCCCGCCCCCTGTACAGACCTTTTGGTCTTTGATATATGTTGGCATTTGTGGGAAGTTGATGCTGGGTCGACATCGGGCCTACAGACTAGTCTTTTGTGTTAAGTGCCGTCATTTACATCTGACGACGATACAGCTCACCAATCTCCAATGTACGAGTTGTCACAGCGAAACAGCTCACCAATTACCAGTATACGAGTTGTCAGAGCATTTCCATCATAGCTCTCTAGATTTGTATCTAATACCGCTTATGCCGGTGCTAGGGGCCGTGTGGTCATATCATCCAAGTTGCCACATGAACAGGTACAATAAAAGCGTACCTGAGATACAACACATATCACGCATCGTTAGATTCTTGGTATGTGCTTTAGAGTAGGTTTACCAGAAGACTATTCTGTGAAGTCATGTGACGCAGTCAGTATGTCGGCACCTCTTCCCACTTCCCTTATATGTGTTGTAATTTTTTTCCTGTATATGGCGAGATTCTGCTGGTGGACGTTTCGTCCCCGAGGCCCGCCCCCTGTACAGACCTTTTGGTCTTTGATATATGTTGGCATTGTGGGAAGTTGATGCTGGGTCGACATCGGGCCTTACAGACTAGTCTTTTTGTGTTAAATGCCGTCATTTTCATCTGACGACGATACAGCTCACCAATCCCCAGTGTACGAGTTGTCACAGCGAAACAGCTCACCAATTACCAATATACGAGTTGTCAGAGCATTTCCATCATAGCTCTAGATTTGTATCTAATACCGCTTATGCCGGTGCTAGGGGCCGTGTGGTCATATCATCCAAGTTGCCACATGGACAGGTACAATAAAAGCGTACCTGAGATACAACACATATCACGCATCGTTAGATTCTTGGTATGTGCTTTAGAATAGGTTAACCAGAAGACTATTCTGTGAAGTCATGTGACGCAGTCAGTATGTCGGCACCTCTTCCCACTACCCTTATATGTGTTGTAATTGTACAACTGAGATTCCACTGACTTGTGTAAACGCGTTGTAGGTCTACGTTTTGCACTGGTCAAGCATGAATCAGTGAACCAGTCTAATAATACAAACTGACCGGACTTGTGTTCAGTACAATTTGATAAGACTCCGATCACTTTCATGATTTCTTGCTGAATTGATTTTATTGGACTTGAATTAATTACAGACTGATTTGGGTCGGTATTGTTATTATTTGATTAATTGTAATCAAATAAATTATTATACTACTCCCGGTATTATTCGGATTTGTGAATTGATGGTGTTATTTGTAAATCGTGTGTATATTGGGTGTGGTGTGTATGGTGTGTGAATGGGTTCTGGTTTATTCCTGTAATAAATTATTTTATTTGCAATTTGGGTTTTGTTCAGTAAATAGGTCAATCCTAACATGGGGGCTTGTCCGGGAATTATAAATGAATTGTGATTGTCTATTTAGTGAGATACTCGTACATTTATTTATTGCATTATTATTATAGGGATCGAGCTGTTCACTACCACGGCGGAACCAAATTTGTGCGGACATGCAGCTGTTTGGTTGGTGAGTCTGGGCGCCTTTTTGTATACCTTCTCTCGTTTGATTCTACGGTTTTTACGGCATATCTATTCAGCATTGCATTGTACATGTTCCATGGTTATTGGAACGAGTAGGGTGACCCCGTTGGAATTCAGTTTAGGTTTTTCAAATTGTGTTGCTAAAGCACTCCAGTTCAACGAAAGGATACTACAAATACTCATGGTTAGGGATTACACAACAAAATGTAGTGCCATGTCGGAAGCTAAGATTACTTTTCAAGTTATCCTAGTCTTTATAGGCATTCTGGTCAGTATGACCGACGTAGATCGAACTGAACGTTTGATATCCATTGGCAAATCTTTCGGCTTTCAAGGGAAAGAACTCTTGCAATATGTTCAATCACGGGAGGATCAAGAATCTGACCGTGAACTCCGACATAGAGATCGCGAGGAGAAACAAAAATTATTGGAATTGGAAAGTCAAGAGAAACAAAAACGATTAGATCTAGAAATGCTAGATAAGCAATTAGAATTACAGAGATTGAAGAACGACAGAGGTAATGAAAATCCATTAAACGGCAACGGCGGGGCTATCCCGAAATCTCCGAAATTGCCCAACTTCGACGACGACAAAGACGATATGGACGCATATTTGCTCCATTTTGAACGGTATGCAATAACCCAAAAATGGACTAGAGAAAATTACGCTGTTTATTTGAGCGCACTATTAAAAGGCAAGGCCTTGGAAGTTTATAGTCGAATGCCGGTAACTGATGCAAATAGTTATGATAAACTTAAATCCGCATTGTTACGTTGTTTTCAACTAACAGAAGAGGTGTATAGGAGAAAATTTCATTCTGAAAAGCTTAGGAAAGGGGAACAACCCTCGCAATATTTGGCCCGTTTGGAGAATTATTTCGACAGGTGGACAGTCAGTGCCGAGGTTGGTGATAGTTTCAAGGCACTGCACGACTTTTTGATCCTAGAACAATTTCTTTTCCAATGCCCGAGCGAATTATCCATTTATCTTAGAGAAAAGACTACCAGAACACTTGAAGTTGCTGTTCGAGAATCCGATGTGTACATGGATGCACATCATATGGGCTCCGGTTTCAAAAGGAACAATGACAATAACAGACAGTTAAAATCTACTAAACCGTACACTGCAACCAAACCTAACGATAACTTCACAAAACCCGCTGATAGGTCGGTAGTCACGTGCTTCATTTGTGAAAAACCTGGACACAAAGCCGTAAATTATAGATTTAAAGGCAAATTATCTGGTATTGTTGCATCGGCTCAAACATTTGAACGAAACATTCCAGTCACACTCTCCACTTGTCTGGTATTACCCGATGACCAGGAGAATATAGAGATTGATGGTATGAAAAAATCATTTCCGTTAGGGTAGACAAGCGGTGAATACTGTCTTGAAGGAGCAAATATCTTAAGGGGCTTACCAACACAACCTGGTTACGTAGGCAATCGACGTGTTACTGCATGACGTGACACTGGGTGTTCTGGAACCATTGTTAAGCTAAGCTTAGTGACAGAGAAACAACTAACCGGGGAAGTTAGGCCATTCATGTCGGTGGATAAAACAATGAAATCCGCACCTGTCGCAGAAATATATGTTGATACACCCTACTATACCGGTATGGCGAAAGCCTTATGTCTGGAAGATCCAATTTGTGAATTGATTATAGGAAATCTACCGGTACACACTCAAAGTGAACCGATTATCGGGGTCATGGAGCCTCCAGCCTCCATTACTGGTAAGTCAGCTGAACCAGAGGTATCTGTCGCTGCTATGGTAACTCGAAGTCAAAGTGCTAAACCAAAAACTAGTGAGCGTCCACTAAAAGTACCCAAATCGCCTCAAATTGCTGATGCGAAAGAGTTTTTAAAGCATCAGAAAACCGATGTTAGTCTAGACAATATTAGAAGAATGGCGGATAGTGGGAAAGAAATTAATCGTTCTTCGGTATCTATACAATTCATTAGGAAAAATGATTTATTGTATCGGCAGGTTACCGCTAGAAACAAAGGAGTGGTTAATTATGAGCCACAGTTAGTAGTTCCGTTTAAGTTCAGAACTACAGTTGTCAAACTAGGACATGAAAGCATTCTTGCTGGTCACATGGGTATAAAGAAAACTCTCGATCGCGTACAAGCGCATTTCTATTGGCCCGGCATGTACGGCGATATAAATCGGTTTTGTCAATCTTGTGACCCCTGTCAAAGAACGATTCCTAAGGGAAGGGTAGCCAAGGTCCCGCTACAAAATATGCCGATTATAACGACACCGTTTTACCGGGTCGCTGTAGACATAGTTGGGCCGTTGGTCCCAAAGTCCAAACGTGGCAATAGATATATTTTAACTATGGTGGATGTTGCGACACGCTATCCTAAGGCAATAGCATTGCCAAATATAGAGACTATCACTGTTGCGGAAGCTATTGTACAAATGGTAAGTGACGTAGGGGTACCAAAGGAAATTTTAAGTGATAATGGCTCTCAGTTTACTTCAGAGATGATGCGGGAAGTTCAGAGACTTCTGTCAATTCAAAGCATTACCACTTCCCCCTACCATGCCCAATGCAACGGTCTTTGCGAAAAGTATAATGGAACCTTAAAGTTGATGCTAAAACGCACTGTAATTGAGACTCCAAACGAGTGGGATAGGTTCTTAGAACCCCTTCTCTTTGCATACCGAGAGGCACCGTTGCGCAGTTTGGGTGGATTTTCACCTTTCGAGGTATTGTATGGTCGCTCGGTACGTGGTCCAATGACAATCCTGAAGGAAGTATGGTCCGATGACGATATCGAAGGTGAGATTAGAACAACATATGATTATGTTTTGAACTTAAGGGATCGTTTACAGACAACGTGTTCTATTGTTCAGTCTGAGTTAGCTAAATGTCAGGAAGTTCAAAAACATTATTTTGACAGGAAAGCAATACCGCGGCGTATGCAAGAGGGTGATATGGTTCTCGTACTACTTCCAACAGATAGAAATAAACTCATTATGAAATGGAAAGGACCATTTCCGGTGGCACAACAGGTGGGTCTTAACAACTATGTACTGGAAATCAATGGGAAGAAGAAAATCTTTCATATCAACATGTTAAAACAGTATTTTGTTAGGCAAACTGAAGTGACGCCAGTCTCCGTTGCTGTGATGACGTCAGACTCGGATGATCTGTTGGCACAGGAGGTAAGTTGCAATTCTGATATTGAAAACTTTACCAGTGTAAACATCAACCCAAAGTTGAACAATGATCAAATTACAGATTTGAATGAAATAGTGGAAGAATTCGGTGATGTATTTTCATCTTTACCTGGGTTGACTAATATAATCGAGCACAAGATTACGCTAACTGATGAAACGCCGATTAGGTCAAAACCGTATCCAGTACCATATGGTATGTATGATTGTCTTCAAAAGGAAATTAACGAGATGCTTGAACTCAAGGTAATCGAGCCATCAGAATCCTCATATTGTAGTCCTGTGGTGTTGATAAACAAGAAAGGTGGCGGCGTCCGCCCATGCGCAGACATGAGAAAGGTAAACAGGGTAACTGTTGTTGACTGCGAACCTCTTCCAGATATTGATTCAATTTTTGCTAAGCTATCTGAAGATCGCTATTTCACTAAACTTGACTGCTGCAAAGGGTATTGGCAAATACCAATGGCGGAATGTTCAAAGAAAGTTACGGGATTTAGTACCCCGTTTGGACATTATGAATACTGTCGGATGCCCTTTGGTCTGGTAAATTCTGGGGCGACCTACAGCAAAATGATGAGAATCTTACTGAAAGGACTTAAAAGACGTGGACAATTTTGTTGACGATGTTTTAGGACATACAAAAGATTGGGAAAGTCATCTCGTAATGCTGCGTCAAACCTTGCTGCGTTTCCGCGAGGCAGGGATAACTCTAAAGCCAAGTAAATGTTTCTTGGGATATTTTGACACAGATTTTCTAGGGTATAAAGTTCAAGATGGCAACCTTCTAACACAGGAAGACAAAATTGTAAAAATAAGGGAAGCAACTCTTCCTAAAACAAAGAAACAATTACGTTCCTTTATGGGTCTGATAGGCTATTATCGCCAGTTTATCCCAAGCTTCTCTGATAAAGTACTTGTGTTAACTGACCTTACAAAGAAGGGAGTTCCAAACAAACTACCGTGGACTGCTGATCATACTGTTGCTTTTGAGCAGTTAAGAGATGAACTATGCCATGCACCAATTTTGAAACTACCTGATTTGAAACGTAGGTTTATAGTTCGAACCGATGCTTCTGATTACGGACTAGGGGCCGTGCTCATGCAAGTATATGACGGAATATATTTTCCTGTTGCGTACGCAAGCAAAAAACTTTTAGATCGCGAGCGACAGTATTCCGTAGTTGAACGGGAGTGAATGGACCATCGATCCCTAGTCTATTTAGACAGTGCCAAACATAATAACCAAAGAATTATGAGATGGGCACTTGCTCTCCAACCTTACAAATTTCTGGTGGAATCGATCAAGGGTGAGGACAACTTAGGTGCGGATGTTCTCAGCCGACTACTGTAAACACGTAGTATACACGTGGTGACGATAGCTCAATACATATACGATTTAAGATAAGCTATTTTTGAATAGTTTATTCTCGGATGGGGGATAATGTTATGATTGAGCTAGGTTGTATTTCACGTCATGTTATACGACCGGATATGTTTCATGTCATCTTATAAGACTAGGTATGTAACTTTTTGCATGGTGATTTGGCAGCACTGTTCGTATTTGTAGACTGCCTGGACCTGCATATATCACGAAACGAATACGTGTGTGGTTCGGGATTAGGTATCCTGGCATGTTGTATTTAACGTCATGTTATACGACCGGGTATGTTTCGTGTCATCTTATAAGACGAGGTATGTAACTTTTTGTATAGTGATTTAGCGGCAAGAAATCGCCGAGTATGCTCTTGTACATTTGTTTTCGCCTTATATTAAGATTTAGTGCAAATTGCTGTTTGGAGTTCATGTTTAGTGATGTAAATTTGATATTCGTTACTGCATGACCGGTTGGGTTATATATATAGCCATGCTTTTGTACGGATTGGTGGTAGATTTGCCAAGCTCTTGGAGGAGTCGGACTGGGGTCGGAGAGACCAAGTATACAGTACGAGCGTATTGGACGGTGGATTTTTAAATTACTAGAATTATATTCTGTGTAATTTATTGACTGTTCTGGAGGTATGTGCCTATTGTTAGATGTATTGATATGTATGTATATATTTAATATTGTTGTCAGATGTGGAATATTTGGGAGAATATCCCGGGTGTGTTAATGTGTATCGAGTTGTACCGTCTATTATTAATGTGCATCGAATTGTATAATCGGTAACTATATTAAATGCGTTATTTTGCTTAAACTGTAGTGTTTGCGGACTGGATTTGCTATTGGATGTCTGCGTTGTTCCATGGGGATGTCTGGTAACCTATACGAGACCTATAGAAGTGACCACTGGGCTACAACTACATCTGTTTCTAAACAAGTTGACGAGTTCGCAACATCGCGTATCGTGCCAGCTGTACTGCGGTGCTTGTTCGAACTGCATGGTTGGTCTGATCGAATGCAGAGTGGTTTGTACAACTGAGATTCCACTGACTTGTGTAAACGCGTTGTAGGTCTACGTTTTGCACTGGTCAAGCGTGAATCAGTGAACCAGTCTAATAATACAAACTGGCCGGACTTGTGTTCAGTACAATTTGATAAGACTCCGATCACTTTCATGATTTCTGGCTGAATTGATTATATTGGACTTGAATTAATTACAGAATGATTTGGGTCGGTATTGTTATTATTTGATTAATTGTAATCAAATAAATTATTCTATGATTCATATAATACTATTCCCGGTATTATTCGGATGTGTGAATTGATGGTCTTATTTGTAAATTGTGTGTATATTGGGTGTGGTGTGTATGGTGTGTGAAAGGGTTCTGGTTTATTCCTGTAATAAATTATTTTATTTGCAATTTGGGTTTTGTTCAGTAAATAGGTCAATCCTAACACTGTCCTGCATTATACCATATATGTCCTGTATTATACCATACCTGTCCTATGTTATACAGTATCTGTCCTGTATTATACCAAATCTGTCCTGTATTGTACCCTATTTGTTCTCTATTATACCATATATGTCCTGTATTATACCAAATCTGCCCTATATTATACAGTATCTGTCCTGTATTATACCAAATCTGTGCTGTATTATACCAAATCTGTGCTGTATTATACAATATATGTCCTGTGTTATACCATATCTGTGCTGTATTATACAATATCTGTCCTGTATTATACAATATCTGTCCAGTATTCTGCAATATATGTTCTGTATTATACCAAATCTGTCCTGTATTATACAGTATCTGTCCTGTATTCTACCATATATGTCCTGTATTATACCATATCTGCTCTGTATTATACAATATTTCTCCTCTATTATACCATATTTGTGCTGCATTATACCATATCTGTCCTGTATTGTACCATATATGTCCTGTATTATACCAAATCTGTGCTGTATTATACAATATTTTCCCTCTATTATACCATATCTGTGCTTTATTATACCATATCTGTCCTGAATTATACCATATCTGTGCTGTATTATGCAATATATGTCCTGTATTATACGGTATATGTCCTGTATTATACCAAATATGTGCTGTATTATACTATATCTGTCCTGTATTGTACCATATATGTCCTGTATTATACAATATATGTTCTGTGTTGTACAATCGGATAGCCGTTGTCATGAATAACAACAAGTTCAGCAATGTTCATACAGTTTATTATCCCCAATGTTACATCATACCCAGGCTGGGGGAGCCGCCCTGGGCATGTTTGGTATGTTCACAGCAAAACAAATTGAAATATCAAACACAATGTTTAATTATTTAACGCACCGTCACATTAGGTACAAGTGTTTACTGAGCTCAAGTCAACGATCAGCATGTAGACATATAGAGTATGTACGGCATGTTATGGTATTCATCAGTGCATGGGTGAAAGCATTCAGCCGATGGGGTGGTCGGTCAGCTTGGTAACGAAAAACGTAACATTGTGTAAACTTTTTGGTCGTCAAGATGTTGATATTATTGTTCTAACCCGGGCTTTTGTGCCGGTAAGATGATAGCCTGACTTGGTTAGGGCGACCGGGCAACTTTACATGTACCCAGAACTAGCCTGCGAGTTCCTGCTGGGTACAGACGATGGCCAAATGACAAACAACGACAGCCCCTAAACGTTAAATTTAGATCTAAAGTTTCTGATACATTTCATCGAGACAGAGTTCCAAGATTGTCTGCTCTAGGTAAATCGGGCTGTATATTTATACCATCGACTGACCGATACAAACAACATATTTTTCATACTTGTTTGGACATTTCAAATCATGAACATGCAATTCGTAAACACAAAAGAAAACATTACGGGATTAACTGGGTACAATACCAGCATGTACAATACCAGCATGGGTACAATACCAGCATGTTAAACTGAGAACTGAGAAACACAGATTTGTGAACTGGGTTAAAAACATCCCTCCACATTTTTAACGGTAATAGAATACTGACCTGTCACACAAATCAAAACATGTAGCTTTCATATGCAATGTTATAACCCATACAGGCAGGCATCATGTAAAACATCAAGACTTGCAATATTTAATTGTAGAAAACTTATTATCATAAGATGCTTATATCTGAATAACTTGTAGAAAACCAATTATCATAAGATGCTCATATCTTACATATCTCCACTATTCTAAAGTTGAATGGCACCTTGTAAAGTGCCATACAACTACAGTAAGGCAGCAAGAACAATAATGAAATGTCGAAGAATAGTCCATTATGAATAGCCAAGGTCGTTATCAGAAATATCGGTCGAATACCGGAAACAATTTATTCAATTACCGTAGTCTATATTCATTGCGTAAGGCCACAAGGCCATATTTACTATCATTGCTCAATGAATGTA
Organism: Hanleya hanleyi; assembly: GCA_036873755.1. Classification (NCBI taxonomy): domain Eukaryota; kingdom Metazoa; phylum Mollusca; class Polyplacophora; order Lepidopleurida; family Hanleyidae; genus Hanleya; species Hanleya hanleyi. The sequence goes on from JAVTVY010007168.1 coordinate 29,814, forward strand.
CTCTAGGTATGTGGGACACGTGCCAGTCAATGACAAGTGTGGATACGTCAAAACAATGTGCTCAAAACACAAAATCAAAACAATTGCTGGAAAATTCATACATCAGCTTCAAATCCAAAATAGTTTATCAACACATTACATGTTCATGAAAATCAAACCAATTCAGTGCAAGAGAAATCATTATATATCTGAGGATCGAAACAACAATACAAAAAAAAACAAATAACCAAATTTATCAGTCACAAAGGAATCCATGCAATCTATCTGTTTTATCATTGATTCATCAATTTCACTGGGGCATGCAGTATTATCAACAATACACCAAAACATGCACAATATACGAGAAAATAAATGTCCAGAAAAAAAAAATGAAAGGGCAAAGAAGCCAGATGTGTTGTACCACTTAGCTGGTTGATCAGACCAGACAAAAGGGAAAACCAACACATCTCCCTCCTTTAGGAACAGACAGTATGCATCCTGCCAGTCAAGTGACAAAAACAATAAAAATGGAGCTATATATCAGCAAATTACAATGGAGGATACAAAGATGGAAAAACGGTAGTGGAGCATGACGGCCGGACATTAGTCGCCGCCACCTCCTGTAATTCAACACACTCGGGTACATCAGTAGGTACTGGGCTAGTACACAAAGGATTACAACAGGTGAAAAAACGATGATACAAGTGCTTCCGGAAACAACAAAAATAGAAAAATACAACAAAGCCGGCACACAAAATAACACCAAAAGAAATATATGTCAAAATGTCCGAGAAAGAAACGTCATTCGTCAATGTGTCAATGTCATCTAATGGACGAAGGGGAACTGAACTTACCTTGGATAAGGCATGCCATGGTGTGACACGCAAGTGGTTGACAATCCGTGTAACGTTAAGGAGGTGGGGAACAGATATTGTAGGGAGCTCAACGGTAGCGGTCAGGAAGGAATAATGGTGCGAAGTCGTAGCGACACGCTTCACCTTCCAATCTACCCCAGAAAAAGTACAATTACCTGGACTGAGCAAAAATAAACCATATTCCAAAAAAAAAAAGAGAAATGGTTCGCTGGCCAGCACAATGCTCAGAGATACGTTCACCAAAAGTTTGTAATACAACCCTAACATCTTGACACTACAGCGACTGGAACCGGAAGGTGTAAGTGCGCCGTTTCTTGTCATATGATATACCGGTGACTGGGGGGCGTGGCTTACGCTTACGTAAATAATATGGATGCGTGACGGGAGGGTCAACATCCATTTGGTTCAACTCACCAGGGCCATCTAATATAGGTGGGGTTATGTCAAGAGCAGGATTGACGGATTCGTCAATCACTGGTTCTGCCTCAGAAGGCGTATCAACTGTCATAGGGACGTCAGGATCATACTCAACACCACGTGACTCAGACAAAGATGGAGTGTCAATAACCTGTGGGACCGTGGCTGGTTGATCAGCCACTTCTGGGGGAGGAACCACTGGGACCCTGTCAGGCGCTTGCTCCGCGCGTACCAGACTGCGCTGTGTACCAAGAGCCGGATTACGGATAGGTCGAGGGTTTACAGTGTCCCATGCAACCTGAGAATCAACAACACGAAGCTTACTAACATTGTACACCTTCCTCTTACCAGATATTAGATGCTGAATGTGAGCCACTGGACCATTAAGACGCACAATCTCATACTGAGGGTCACAGTGCGATGTGAGCTTGATACGCTCATCAGCGTGCACGACTACAGAATCACCAACTTGGAATCGCCCAGCATTGGCTCTCTGGTTGATTTGCCGGCGGTGATATTCACGAGACCTGGCCGTATTACTATTACCAGGTGCTGGTTAAAGAATTGAGTGTAGATATATCTTCATCAAATACATCTACTTACTCCCAAACTGCATTTACTCTGGAAGATTTATTCAACAATCACAAAAAGTTTCTCAGGGAAAGAGGTATTTGTCTTCCAACCAATCATAGCGACATACCAAAAATATACTGGACTCCCAAAATGCATAAATCACCATACAAAGCTAGATTCATAGCTAGTTCTAGAAGCTGCACCACCAAGCTTCTTTCAACCCTATTGACGAGGGCCCTTCAGGAGGTAAAAGCATTTTGGGAAAGGTATTGCGTCACTATTTCTAAAAACTCTGGCGTTGAATGTATGTGGATATTGAAAAACTCAAAATGTCTTATGGAAGAACTTGATGCTAAAGGTCACATACCGTACAGACATGTATCCATATGGGATTTCTCGACTCTCTATACTACAATCCCTCATCAGGACCTTATTGACCGTCTAAGTTCATTAATAGTATCTGTGTTCAAGAAAACTGATCGTAGATATATTAATGTCGGAAGCCATAAAGCATTCTTTAGCTCGACTACATACAAGAGATATCATTCATGGGATGTTTCTTTGTTTGTAGAGTTGCTTGAATTTCTCATTAAAAATATCTATGTGAAATTTGGCAACACAATATATCAGCAGCATATAGGCATTCCAATGGGTACTAATTGTGCACCCCTGTTGGCTGACCTGTATCTGTTCTCTTATGAATATGACTATATGCTGGCGCTTTCAAAAACCGATCCACTCAAAGCCTGTTCCTTCTCATTCACCAAACGCTATATAGACGATCTTCTCGCTGTGGATAATCGCTATATAAATGACGCAGTGAAGGATATATATCCACCTTCACTGGATTTGAAGGAAACTACAGGTAGCCCTACAGGCACATCTTATTTAGATCTCTACCTCTATAAAAATGAAGCGGGCATTCTCTCTCGTCGACCTTATGACAAAAGAGATGATTACAATTTCGACATCGTAAACTATCCCTTTCTGGATAGTAATATTCCAGTGGGACCTGCATATGGCGTATACATATCTCGCTTAGTAGCATTTGCTAGATCCTGTGTTAAATGTGATGATTTTAATCAACGTCACAAACATTGTTGCAGAAACTTATAAAACAGGGCTATTCCACCAAGCGCCTCCACTCAAAGTTTTTCAAATTTGGCGATACATATCGCATGCTGATAGCAAACTACGAACGTAGCGTGCAAGATCTATGGCGCTACGTTTCGTAACTTGTGTCTAATTCCGCTTAACCCGGGGCTAGGGGCCGTATGAACCATGTACTTCTAGATCCTCACGGTACTCATATGAACAGTCACAATCAAAGCGTGACTGAGATACATCATTCTTTAGATGACGACTTTATAACGAATATTATGGATTAAGAATACTGATCAGCGATACGGATTTGATATTTTGGAACATCATGATGTCTTGCCGGCATCATTGAAAATTGTTGACCGCTTCTCTCTTGCAGGAAACAAGCCTATGCTTATGTATACTTTTGTCTTTTTGAATTTGGTGCTAATACTGTTATATGGAAATGGAATAGGTCTTTGGATTATGGACGCGGATATTCTCTAATGGACGACGGCTGGATTATGAATGACGGACTAGACGCTTGTAATTTGCACGGTGCAAGACATTACCCAAGACAGTAAGGCGATCGTCTAAATCCTGAGACGCATCAACAGGAAGGGATAAAGGAAGACGAGCCCTACGGCCATAGGTCAAGAAAAAGGGTGTGTAACTAGTTGACCTATGGACGGTATTCCGGTACGCCATTAGCGCTGCTGGCAACTCAAGCGCCCACCGGCGAGACTAATTATTAACAAGCTTCTGTATGATACCTTTCAAAGTTTGATTAAATCTTTCAGTTTTGCCATTGGTCTGAGGGTGATAGGGAGTGGTCCTACGATGGTCTATGCCTACAGCTTTGAATTTTGCACGAAGTGCATGTGCATTGAACTCCTTGCCAAGGTCAGTCACGACAATTTCAGGAATGCCATGTCGTGGACAATATTCATCAAAGAACTTTTCCTCCACATTCTCAGCAGTTTTGCGTGGGATGGGGTAGGCCTCAGCCCATGCAGTATAATGATCAACTATAACCATGATGTACGCCTGCCCGGAAGCAGTGCGAGGTAGCGGACCAATCAGGTCCAAGCCAACAATCTGACCTGGATACTGTGCAGTAGGCATTCCAGTATACGACGGTCGAGTTCGTACCCGCTTGTTAACCTGACACCTAGCACAATTGTCAATAAACCGTGTGATATCTTTTCGCATGCCCTGCCATACAAAACTACCCCTAACCATACTAAGAGTTTTCTGGGCCCCCTGGTGGCCTGCTTGCTCATGCGCAAGTCGCATAACACGTTCTCGGAAAGAGATGGTAAAAGTACTCTAGGATAGTCTGCTTCCAATGCTGAACGGCATGTAAGAGAATACAGTATGCCTTGATGAACAGCATAATCTTCAGGTACATCACGAAGGATATCAGCATATTCAATCTTCTGCTGATGACGTAAATCATTCAGATCAATACCATGTGCTGTCAGTGGAACATGAGAGAGTACACCATCATCGTCGGCTGGAATGACATAATCTCCCGTATCAAAGGTCGCAACCTCCGATGGTCGACCAAGGCGTGAGAGCATGTCGGCCCGGACATTCTTAGCACCTTGAATGTACTCTATCTTACACCCATATTCAGCGATGAGTACAGCCCATCGCTGAACTTTGGTGTTTTTGATCTCACTAACAAAAAGACTCTTCAGGGGTTTATGGTCTGTATACACCACAAAGTCTGCACCACATAAATACGGTCGCAGCTTGCGCAACGCGTAGACCAAGGCGTAGGCCTCTTTCTCAATAACAGGCCATTTCAATTGGCTGCCCTTAAGGGTGGAAGACACATACTGGATGACCCTCTCAACCCCATCATCACTTACCTGAACCAAGATGGCACCAACTGCATAACTTGAAGCATCGGTATACAATTTGTATGGTTTCTGAAGGTCAGGGTAGGCCATTACTACGTCAGAACACAGGATGGTCTTGAGTTTGTCAAAGGCTGTCTGATGGTCAGCACTCCAAGAAAAACGTGCATGTTTACGAGTTAATGCTAACAAAGGTTCAACAATAGTGGCATACCCTGGTATACATGAACGATAGTATCCTGTCATACCTAACAAAGACCTAACCTCTCCCACACAGGTGGGGGGTGACATGTTACGTATAGCCTCAACCTTTTGAGCTTGTGGCGAAATACCCTTGGCAGAAATATGGTAGCTCAGAAGGTCCACAGAGCTAGCTGCAAATACACACTTTTTGAATTTTAACTGTAAGTTGTACTCCAACAAACGTTCAAAAACAAGTTTCAAGTGATGGGCATGCTCTTTTGGGTTTCTTGAGTATATGACAATATCGTCTACATAGCAAAAAACAAATTTGCCTACATAGTCTCTAAAGATGTCATTCATTGCCCTCTGGAAGATTGACGCCGAATTACAAAAGCCAAAGGGCATGACCCGCCATTCAAATAAGCCCTCCGAGCAAACAAATGCTGTCTTCTCTATATCTTGTACTGCCATAGGTATTTGCCAATATCCGCTCTTGAGGTCAAGGGTCGTAAAAATTGAACTACCCTTTAAAGAATCAAAGATATCAGATATCAAAGGTAAAGGATAACTGTCTTTACGTACAATAGAGTTCAACTTACGAAAGTCAATACAGAAACGAGTCGAACCATCTTTCTTTGGAACCAAGGTGATAGGTGACGCCCATGGTGAGGTCGAAGGTTGAATGACCCCAGCCTCTAGCATCTCCTTGACTTGTTCTTGTACAATATGGTGTTTCTTAAGTGGTAGTCTATATGCCCGTTGTTTCACTGGAGGATGATCGCCCGTAGGTATAGTACACTTCACTAGGGGGTGTCTTCCTGCTCCTGGTTTCTTAGCAGTGTCGAAAAGGTCATGGTACTGGTTCAAGACATTGTCCACCTCTGGGTGACCGGTTGATTCCCTCACTGTAGAAGACCCGACGCCTTTGTCCAGTTTTACTGTTTCCAGGAAATAGGTCCTATCGAACCATCGTAGTTTTGCTGTACGATAGTCTATACACGCATACCCTAGTCCCAATGCATCTGACCCCAAGACACATTGATGAATCATATCTGGAACCACAACAACTGGAATTGGACAGGCACTCTCAAATTTCACCTCTGTTTGACCCAGAACTTTCAGTGGAGTGTCATTAATAGCGAATATGACCCCTGTCTTCTTTAGAGGGCCACGCAACGATAATTTTTGCCAAACATCTTGCCTCAGTAAAGTTGTACATGCTCCAGTGTCTATGAGTGACGTCACAGATAATCCTTGTAATTTTAAAAGGGCTGAGAACCTACCTGTGACATTGGTGGTCACAGCCCCAGTCCGTTTCCCGACTGTTGTTGATGTCTATCACCATAGTATCTCACAACGCGGTTAGTGGTGTCACGATTCACCGGACGTTGTACTTGTCTTATCTGTACATGCACAACACGAGGCCTGTCTGGAATGTGAACCTCACATTCTGATCTACGGTGGCCCAGTTGACCACATCTCCAACACACTGGCCGGTTATCGCAAGTAGGACATGAATGCGAATTTGTCTGGAAGCTTACAGGTCGACAATTTCTTTGATACCTTTGTGATTGTCTATTTGGAGGAGCGTCTGATCGACCCTGCTGACGCGTCTGTGGCCGCGGTTCCTGTCGCTGGGGGGTCCTCTGTTGTTGCTGTCGCTGGGGGGTCCTCTGCTGTTGCTGAGAAACGACATTTCTGAGCCGTCGTATCTCAGCCACAATCTCGCGATTAAGCTGGCTATCTTCTGTCCTGTCACCAACCGCTGCCTGCTGAGGGTTGCGCGCAGTACCGATCTCCATTGGAACTGGTTCCGTGGGAATGTCCATGGTGGCCAATAACTCAGCATTGGCCGATTGTTCATTCACATACTCCATGGCTTCTTGGACATTTACAGCATGTCTATTCATTACAATTTTTCTGGCCAAATTCTTGTCTGCAAGGCCACGAATATAGGCTCGCAAAACAATGCGTTTGGAATCATCAGTGACGTTAGTATATGCACGTTGAGAAAGTTCATGAAACCGCCGGTTAAAAGCAATGTGAGTTTCTTCAGATTTTTGTGTTATATTGTCCAACTCACCTGTTAACCTTTCGTCCTCATGTGCCGACACGAACTGCGTGGTCACGTGCGTACGAATCTCCGCCCATGTCGTAGTCTCCCTGTTTTTACCTGCCAGGAAATGTTCAATCTCGCGATGTAGGGGTCCCACAGACGTCCAAGCAGCGATCTGTGCTGCTGCGCCTGTAACTCCATCTAATGCTGTGATGGCTAGCGTCACATCATCCGCCCACTCGCGCACTTCCTTCGGAGACACTCCGTCACACTTCTGAATAGCCGAAATATGGTCCTTTACACGCTCTCGTTCCAAACGTTGATTTTCCTTCACATTCAAATCCCTCAGGACTGATTTAACAAGGCCTGTCACCCCCTCGGCGATGGCCTTTAACTCCTGGAGTTTTACTGGACTCTCCATTGTCCCTGCTTAAGTAGGCAGCTGTCGTCGAATGCCAGATGGCGTTTCTCTGTTGTGTTCGTCTTGGCTATGATAGAATTCCTCAGCGGTCCCGTCGGAGGTGCCAATGTAAACTTTTTGGTCGTCAAGATGTTGATATTATTGTTCTAACCCGGGCTTTTGTGCCGGTAAGATGATAGCCTGACTTGGTTAGGGCGACCGGGCAACTTTACATGTACCCAGAACTAGCCTGCGAGTTCCTGCTGGGTCTGAACGATGGCCAAATGACAAACAACGACAGCCCCTAAACGTTAAATTTAGATCTAAAGTTTCTGATACATTTCATCGAGACAGAGTTCCAAGATTGTCTGCTCTAGGTAAATCGGGCTGTATATTTATACCATCGACTGACCGATACAAACAACATATTTTTCATACTTGTTTGGACATTTCAAATCATGAACATGCAATTCGTAAACACAAAAGAAAACATTACGGGATTAACTGGGTACAATACCAGCATGTACAATACCAGCATGGGTACAATACCAGCATGTTAAACTGAGAACTGAGAAACACAGATTTGTGAACTGGGTTAAAAACATCCCTCCACATTTTTAACGGTAATAGAATACTGACCTGTCACACAAATCAAAACATGTAGCTTTCATATGCAATGTTATAACCCATACAGGCAGGCATCATGTAAAACATCAAGACTTGCAATATTTAATTGTAGAAAACTTATTATCATAAGATGCTTATATCTGAATAACTTGTAGAAAACCAATTATCATAAGATGCTCATATCTTACATATCTCCACTATTCTAAAGTTGAATGGCACCTTGTAAAGTGCCATACAACTACAGTAAGGCAGCAAGAACAATAATGAAATGTCGAAGAATAGTCCATTATGAATAGCCAAGGTCGTTATCAGAAATATCGGTCGAATACCGGAAACAATTTATTCAATTACCGTAGTCTATATTCATTGCGTAAGGCCACAAGGCCATATTTACTATCATTGCTCAATGAATGTACTCTAGGTATGTGGGACACGTGCCAGTCAATGACAAGTGTGGATACGTCAAAACAATGTGCTCAAAACACAAAATCAAAACAATTGCTGGAAAATTCATACATCAGCTTCAAATCCAAAATAGTTTATCAACACATTACATGTTCATGAAAATCAAACCAATTCAGTGCAAGAGAAATCATTATATATCTGAGGATCGAAACAACAATACAAAAAAAAACAAATAACCAAATTTATCAGTCACAAAGGAATCCATGCAATCTATCTGTTTTATCATTGATTCATCAATTTCACTGGGGCATGCAGTATTATCAACAATACACCAAAACATGCACAATATACGAGAAAATAAATGTCCAGAAAAAAAAAATGAAAGGGCAAAGAAGCCAGATGTGTTGTACCACTTAGCTGGTTGATCAGACCAGACAAAAGGGAAAACCAACACATCTCCCTCCTTTAGGAACAGACAGTATGCATCCTGCCAGTCAAGTGACAAAAACAATAAAAATGGAGCTATATATCAGCAAATTACAATGGAGGATACAAAGATGGAAAAACGGTAGTGGAGCATGACGGCCGGACATTAGTCGCCGCCACCTCCTGTAATTCAACACACTCGGGTACATCAGTAGGTACTGGGCTAGTACACAAAGGATTACAACAGGTGAAAAAACGATGATACAAGTGCTTCCGGAAACAACAAAAATAGAAAAATACAACAAAGCCGGCACACAAAATAACACCAAAAGAAATATATGTCAAAATGTCCGAGAAAGAAACGTCATTCGTCAATGTGTCAATGTCATCTAATGGACGAAGGGGAACTGAACTTACCTTGGATAAGGCATGCCATGGTGTGACACGCAAGTGGTTGACAATCCGTGTAACGTTAAGGAGGTGGGGAACAGATATTGTAGGGAGCTCAACGGTAGCGGTCAGGAAGGAATAATGGTGCGAAGTCGTAGCGACACGCTTCACCTTCCAATCTACCCCAGAAAAAGTACAATTACCTGGACTGAGCAAAAATAAACCATATTCCAAAAAAAAAAAGAGAAATGGTTCGCTGGCCAGCACAATGCTCAGAGATACGTTCACCAAAAGTTTGTAATACAACCCTAACATCTTGACACTACAGCGACTGGAACCGGAAGGTGTAAGTGCGCCGTTTCTTGTCATATGATATACCGGTGACTGGGGGGCGTGGCTTACGCTTACGTAAATAATATGGATGCGTGACGGGAGGGTCAACATCCATTTGGTTCAACTCACCAGGGCCATCTAATATAGGTGGGGTTATGTCAAGAGCAGGATTGACGGATTCGTCAATCACTGGTTCTGCCTCAGAAGGCGTATCAACTGTCATAGGGACGTCAGGATCATACTCAACACCACGTGACTCAGACAAAGATGGAGTGTCAATAACCTGTGGGACCGTGGCTGGTTGATCAGCCACTTCTGGGGGAGGAACCACTGGGACCCTGTCAGGCGCTTGCTCCGCGCGTACCAGACTGCGCTGTGTACCAAGAGCCGGATTACGGATAGGTCGAGGGTTTACAGTGTCCCATGCAACCTGAGAATCAACAACACGAAGCTTACTAACATTGTACACCTTCCTCTTACCAGATATTAGATGCTGAATGTGAGCCACTGGACCATTAAGACGCACAATCTCATACTGAGGGTCACAGTGCGATGTGAGCTTGATACGCTCATCAGCGTGCACGACTACAGAATCACCAACTTGGAATCGCCCAGCATTGGCTCTCTGGTTGATTTGCCGGCGGTGATATTCACGAGACCTGGCCGTATTACTATTACCAGGTGCTGGTTAAAGAATTGAGTGTAGATATATCTTCATCAAATACATCTACTTACTCCCAAACTGCATTTACTCTGGAAGATTTATTCAACAATCACAAAAAGTTTCTCAGGGAAAGAGGTATTTGTCTTCCAACCAATCATAGCGACATACCAAAAATATACTGGACTCCCAAAATGCATAAATCACCATACAAAGCTAGATTCATAGCTGGTTCTAGAAGCTGCACCACCAAGCTTCTTTCAACCCTATTGACGAGGGCCCCTCAGGAGGTAAAAGCATTTTGGGAAAGGTATTGCGCCACTATTTCTAAAAACTCTGGCGTTGAATGTATGTGGATATTGAAAAACTCAAAATGTCTTACGGAAGAACTTGATGCTAAAGGTCACATACCGTACAGACATGTATCCACATGGGATTTCTCGACTCTCTATACTACAATCCCTCATCAGGACCTTATTGACCGTCTAAGTTCATTAATAGTATCTGTGTTCAAGAAAACTGATCGTAGATATATTAATGTCGGAAGCCATAAAGCATTCTTTAGCTCGACTACATACAAGAGATATCATTCATGGGATGTTTCTTTGTTTTTAGAGTTGCTTGAATTTCTCATTAAAAATATCTATGTGAAATTTGGCAACACAATATATCAGCAGCATATAGGTATTCCAATGGGTACTAATTGTGCACCCCTGTTGGCTGACCTGTATCTGTTCTCTTATGAATATGACTATATGCTGGCGCTTTCAAAAACCGATCCACTCAAAGCCCGTTCCTTCTCATTCACCAAACGCTATATAGACGATCTTCTCGCTGTGGATAATCGCTATATAAATGACGCAGTGAAGGATATATATCCACCTTCACTGGATTTGAAGGAAACTACAGGTAGCCCTACAGGCACATCTTATTTAGATCTCTACCTCTATAAAAATGAAGCGGGCATTCTCTCTCGTCGACCTTATGACAAAAGAGATGATTACAATTTCGACATCGTAAACTATCCCTTTCTGGATAGTAATATTCCAGTGGGACCTGCATATGGCGTATACATATCTCGCTTAGTAGCATTTGCTAGATCCTGTGTTAAATGTGATGATTTTAATCAACGTCACAAAACATTGTTGCAGAAACTTATAAAACAGGGCTATTCCACCAAGCGCCTCCACTCAAAGTTTCTCAAATTTGGCGATACATATCGCATGCTGATAGCAAAATACGAACGTAGCGTGCAAGATCTATGGCGCTACGTTTCGTAACTTGTGTCTAATTCCGCTTAACCCGGGGCTAGGGGCCGTATGAACCCATGTACTTCAAGATCCTCATGGTACTCATATGAACAGTCACAATCAAAGCGTGACTGAGATACATCATTTTTTAGATGACGACTCTATATAACGAATATTATGGATTAAGAATACTGATCAGCGATACGGATTTGATATTTTGGAACATCATGATGTCTTGCCGGCATCATTGAAAATTGTTGACCGCTTCTCTCTTGCAGGAAACAAGCCTATGTTTATGTATACTTTTGTCTTTTTGAATTTGGTGCTAATACTGTTATATGGAAATGGAATAGGTCTTTGGATTATGGACGCGGATATTCTCTAATGGACGACGGCTGGATTATGAATGACGGACTAGACGCTTGTAATTTGCACGGTGCAAGACATTACCCAAGACAGTAAGGCGATCGTCTAAATCCTGAGACGCATCAACAGGAAGGGATAAAGGAAGACGAGCCCTACGGCCATAGGTCAAGAAAAAGGGTGTGTAACTAGTTGACCTATGGACGGTATTCCGGTACGCCATTAGCGCTGCTGGCAACTCAAGCGCCCACCGGCGAGACTAATTATTAACAAGCTTCTGTATGATACCTTTCAAAGTTTGATTAAATCTTTCAGTTTTGCCATTGGTCTGAGGGTGATAGGGAGTGGTCCTACGATGGTCTATGCCTACAGCTTTGAATTTTGCACGAAGTGCATGTGCATTGAACTCCTTGCCAAGGTCAGTCACGACAACTTCAGGAATGCCATGTCGTGGACAATATTCATCAAAGAACTTTTCCTCCACATTCTCAGCAGTTTTGCGTGGGATGGGGTAGGCCTCAGCCCATGCAGTATAATGATCAACTATAACCATGATGTACGCCTGCCCGGAAGCAGTGCGAGGTAGCGGACCAATCAGGTCCAAGCCAACAATCTGACCTGGATACTGTGCAGTAGGCATTCCAGTATACGACGGTCGAGTTCGTACCCGCTTGTTAACCTGACACCTAGCACAATTGTCAATAAACCGTGTGATATCTTTTCGCATGCCCTGCCATACAAAACTACCCCTAACCATACTAAGAGTTTTCTGGGCCCCCTGGTGGCCTGCTTGCTCATGCGCAAGTCGCATAACACGTTCTCGGAAAGAGATGGTAAAAGTACTCTAGGATAGTCTGCTTCCAATGCTGAACGGCATGTAAGAGAATACAGTATGCCTTGATGAACAGCATAATCTTCAGGTACATCACGAAGGATATCAGCATATTCAATCTTCTGCTGATGACGTAAATCATTCAGATCAATACCATGTGCTGTCAGTGGAACATGAGAGAGTACACCATCATCGTCGGCTGGAATGACATAATCTCCCGTATCAAAGGTCGCAACCTCCGATGGTCGACCAAGGCGTGAGAGCATGTCGGCCCGGACATTCTTAGCACCTTGAATGTACTCTATCTTACACCCATATTCAGCGATGAGTACAGCCCATCGCTGAACTTTGGTGTTTTTGACCTCACTAACAAAAAGACTCTTCAGGGGTTTATGGTCTGTATACACCACAAAGTCTGCACCACATAAATACGGTCGCAGCTTGCGCAACGCGTAGACCAAGGCGTAGGCCTCTTTCTCAATAACAGGCCATTTCAATTGGCTGCCCTTAAGGGTGGAAGACACATACTGGATGACCCTCTCAACCCCATCATCACTTACCTGAACCAAGATGGCACCAACTGCATAACTTGAAGCATCGGTATACAATTTGTATGGTTTCTGAAGGTCAGGGTAGGCCATTACTACGTCAGAACACAGGATGGTCTTGAGTTTGTCAAAGGCTGTCTGATGGTCAGCACTCCAAGAAAAACGTGCATGTTTACGAGTTAATGCTAACAAAGGTTCAACAATAGTGGCATACCCTGGTATACATGAACGATAGTATCCTGTCATACCTAACAAAGACCTAACCTCTCCCACACAGGTGGGGGGTGACATGTTACGTATAGCCTCAACCTTTTGAGCTTGTGGCGAAATACCCTTGGCAGAAATATGGTAGCCCAGAAGGTCCACAGAGCTAGCTGCAAATACACACTTTTTGAATTTTAACTGTAAGTTGTACTCCAACAAACGTTCAAAAACAAGTTTCAAGTGATGGGCATGCTCTTTTGGGTTTCTTGAGTATATGACAATATCGTCTACATAGCAAAAAACAAATTTGCCTACATAGTCTCTAAAGATGTCATTCATTGCCCTCTGGAAGATTGACGCCGAATTACAAAAGCCAAAGGGCATGACCCGCCATTCAAATAAGCCCTCCGAGCAAACAAATGCTGTCTTCTCTATATCTTGTACTGCCATAGGTATTTGCCAATATCCGCTCTTGAGGTCAAGGGTCGTAAAAATTGAACTACCCTTTAAAGAATCAAAGATATCAGATATCAAAGGTAAAGGATAACTGTCTTTACGTACAATAGAGTTCAACTTACGAAAGTCAATACAGAAACGAGTCGAACCATCTTTCTTTGGAACCAAGGTGATAGGTGACGCCCATGGTGAGGTCGAAGGTTGAATGACCCCAGCCTCTAGCATCTCCTTGACTTGTTCTTGTACAATATGGCGTTTCTTAAGTGGTAGTCTATATGCCCGTTGTTTCACTGGAGGATGATCGCCCGTAGGTATGGTACACTTCACTAGGGAGTGTCTTCCTGCTCCTGGTTTCTTAGCAGTGTCGAAAAGGTCATGGTACTGGTTCAAGACATTGTCCACCTCTGGGTGACCGGTTGATTCCCTCACTGTAGAAGACCCGACGCCTTTGTCCAGTTTTACTGTTTCCAGGAAATAGGTCCTATCGAACCATCGTAGTTTTGCTGTACGATAGTCTATACACGCATACCCTAGTCCCAATGCATCTGACCCCAAGACACATTGATGAATCATATCTGGAACCACAACAACTGGAATTGGACAGGCACTCTCAAATTTCACCTCTGTTTGACCCAGAACTTTCAGTGGAGTGTCATTAATAGCGAATATGACCCCTGTCTTCTTTAGAGGGCCACGCAACGCTAATTTTTGCCAAACATCTTGCCTCAGTAAAGTTGTACATGCTCCAGTGTCTATGAGTGACGTCACAGATAATCCTTGTAATTTTAAAAGGGCTGAGAACCTACCTGTGACATTGGTGGTCACAGCCCCAGTCCGTTTCCCGACTGTTGTTGATGTCTATCACCATAGTATCTCACAACGCGGTTAGTGGTGTCACGATTCACCGGACGTTGTACTTGTCTTCTCTGTACATGCACAACACGAGGCCTGTCTGGAATGTGAACCTCACATTCTGATCTACGGTGGCCCAGTTGACCACATCTCCAACACACTGGCCGGTTATCGCAAGTAGGACATGAATGCGAATTTGTCTGGAAGCTTACAGGTCGACAATTTCTTTGATACCTTTGTGATTGTCTATTTGGAGGAGCGTCTGATCGACCCTGCTGACGCGTCTGTGGCCGCGGTTCCTGTCGCTGGGGGGTCCTCTGTTGTTGCTGTCGCTGGGGGGTCCTCTGCTGTTGCTGAGAAACGACATTTCTGAGCCGTCGTATCTCAGCCACAATCTCGCGATTAAGCTGGCTATCTTCTGTCCTGTCACCAACCGCTGCCTGCTGAGGGTTGCGCGCAGTACCGATCTCCATTGGAACTGGTTCCGTGGGAATGTCCATGGTGGCCAATAACTCAGCATTGGCCGATTGTTCATTCACATACTCCATGGCTTCTTGGACATTTACAGCATGTCTATTCATTACAATTTTTCTGGCCAAATTCTTGTCTGCAAGGCCACGAATATAGGCTCGCAAAACAATGCGTTTGGAATCATCAGTGACGTTAGTATATGCACGTTGAGAAAGTTCATGAAACCGCCGGTTAAAAGCAATGTGAGTTTCTTCAGATTTTTGTGTTATATTGTCCAACTCACCTTTTAACCTTTCGTCCTCATGTGCCGACACGAACTGCGTGGTCACGTGCGTACGAATCTCCGCCCATGTCGTAGTCTCCCTGTTTTTACCTGCCAGGAAATGTTCAATCTCGCGATGTAGGGGTCCCACAGACGTCCAAGCAGCGATCTGTGCTGCTGCGCCTGTAACTCCATCTAATGCTGTGATGGCTAGCGTCACATCATCCGCCCACTCGCGCACTTCCTTCGGAGACACTCCGTCACACTTCTGAATAGCCGAAATATGGTCCTTTACACGCTCTCGTTCCAAACGTTGATTTTCCTTCACATTCAAATCCCTCAGGACTGATTTAACAAGGCCTGTCACCCCCTCGGCGATGGCCTTTAACTCCTGGAGTTTTACTGGACTCTCCATTGTCCCTGCTTAAGTAGGCAGCTGTCGTCGAATGCCAGATGGCGTTTCTCTGTTGTGTTCGTCTTGGCTATGATAGAATTCCTCAGCGGTCCCGTCGGAGGTGCCAATGTAAACTTTTTGGTCGTCAAGATGTTGATATTATTGTTCTAACCCGGGCTTTTGTGCCGGTAAGATGATAGCCTGACTTGGTTAGGGCGACCGGGCAACTTTACATGTACCCAGAACTAGCCTGCGAGTTCCTGCTGGGTCTTTACAGCAGTCTGAAAGAAGTTCATAGCCCTGTATCTTTTGCCTCAAGAAATTCCATCAAGAAAGTCGTCATCAAGTTGTTACGAAGTTGAAGATTTTATTCCAGACTTCTGACATCAAAGGTGGTACAGACGATGGCCAAATGACAAACAACGACAGCCCCTAAACGTTAAATTTAGATCTAAAGTTTCTGATACATTTCATCGAGACAGAGTTCCAAGATTGTCTGCTCTAGGTAAATCGGGCTGTATATTTATACCATCGACTGACCGATACAAACAACATATTTTTCATACTTGTTTGGACATTTCAAATCATGAACATGCAATTCGTAAACACAAAAGAAAACATTACGGGATTAACTGGGTACAATACCAGCATGTTAAATGATGAGAACTGAGAAACACAGATTTGTGAACTGGGTTAAAAACATCCCTCCACATTTTTAACGGTAATAGAATACTGACCTGTCACACAAATCAAAACATGTAGCTTTCATATGCAATGTTATAACCCATACAGGCAGGCATCATGTACAACATCAAGACTTGCAATATTTAATTGTAGAAAACTTATTATCATAAGATGCTTATATCTGAATAACTTGTAGAAAACCAATTATCATAAGATGCTCATATCTTACAATTGGTCACCTTCTCCACTGTCCACTTGGTGTTGGGGCGTTGTTGTTGGGCCCATTCCAAGGGATCCACGGTGTCCAGTTTCTTCAGCATCGTCTCTAGCGACACTCGGTTAATGATGGTAAACGGTTAGTCAAATACCTGGATGTTCCTGCTCGGGTAAAAGTATCGGACTTGGACTGTCTCCTTATGCTGCAGCACATAACCAAACGCCAGATTCAATCTGAAGGCCGTAGTTTGGTCGTTGAAGATGGCTTCCACGTAGCTACGTAGACGGACGAGGTCGGTCAGTCGGAAATTGTAGATATCTTGAATAGGGCGATGACGGTTAAAACATTGCCGTATCATGGACCAATGGCGCCGATAGATCTCACTCACTGGATGGGCGTCCTGTAACAGATCGCTAGGAACATTTATGGGCTCGTTCAGAAAATGTTCCATGTTGTCAGGCGTATGACTCGAAACCGTAACGGTGGGGTCCGGCTGGATATCCAGGCTCTTCTGAACTGTGGGTATAGGCGGGCTCTCCGTCATCGCATCACCAGTGGCATTCGTCTCCCCGGGCTCATCTTCACTGGGTCTGACCTTCCGCGGCTCCTCTTCAGTGGAAAGTTGTCGCCCAAACCGTAGAGACGGGCATGAATCAAACGCTGATGGCGTCTTAAATGACTGCGTCGTTTGAAGAGTTGACCACAATCCTTACAGTGTTCCGTCGCGCCGTCGTGGAATGAGCGTTCGTGGCGCAGTAAAGGATCCTCCCGACTAAATGACCGTGCGCAGGTTATACAAGTATACCGTGCATCGTTGTGGGTGGAGGCCTTGTGGCGGTGCAAGTCGTGCAGACGAGTAAACTGCTTCTGGCAAGTTGTGCAAGTGAACATCTTGGTGGTTGACAGAGTGTCTGATGAAACGGCCAGGCCGCTTCCCTTTTATAGCACGCTAGCTGGTGATCTATTTTTAGCACACTCAGTTCAACTATCCCCAAGTCGAGGGCCGAGCCGTGACATCTTCGGTAACCTCCGTGTCTCTTCGGGTACCTCCGTGACATCTTCGGTCACCTCTGTGTCTCTTCGGTCACCTCCGTAACTACCCGGCTGTTCCCGTGTAAACCCGGATGGATCTCCGTGTCTCTTCGGTGACCTCCGGGACATCTTCGGTCACCTCCGTGTCTCTTCGGTCACCTCCGTACCGTCAACGATCAGCATGTAGACATATAGAGTATGTACGGCATGTTATGGTATTCATCAGTGCATGAGTGCCGCATTCAGCCGATGGGGGTGGTCGGACAGCTTGGTAACGAAAAACGTGGCATTGGTCACCTTCTCCACTGTCCACTTGGTGTTGGGGCGTTGTTGTTGGGCCCATTCCAAGGGATCCACGGTGTCCAGTTTCTCCAGTATCGTCTCTAGCGACGCCCGGTTAATGATGGTAAACGGTTGGTCAAATACCCGGATGTTACTGCTCGGGTAAAAGTATCGGACTTGATCTGTCTCCTTATGCTGCAGCACATAACCAAACGCCAGATTTAATTTGAAGGACGTTGCTTGGTCATTGAAGATGGCTTCCACGTAGCTACCTAGACGGGCGAGGTCGGTCAGTCGAAAATTGTAGATATCTTGAATAGGGCGATGACGGTAGAAACAGTGCCGTATCATGGTCCAATGGCGCCGATAGATGTCACGCACTGGA
>JAVTVY010007169.1:0-44346 GCA_036873755.1 Hanleya hanleyi
CGGGAGAACATCGATGTACCGCCTTGTATTCTTATAGGTGAAATATTTATACATACGACCTTTAAATGTCCTGTTGAACCTTTCCACCACGGACGCCTTGGTCTCGTTGTACGTATGGAAGAAGAAGACCTTCTGTTTCTTGAGAAAGGCTTGGAACGGTCTGTTGAGGAATTCCGTGCCTTCGTCGGTTTGTAAATACAAAGGTTTGCGCCCGGTCTTGAAGATGTCTTTGAACGCCGCTATGAGATTCGCCCCCGTTTTCGTCCGGATGGGTACCACCCACGCATACTTCGATAGGATATCGATGCACGTCAAGATATACCGATTCCCATCATTGTGTTTGGCAAAGGCGCTCATATCGACCAAATCCTCTTGCCACTGGGCATCTATTCCTCCCACCATGACCCGGTTCCGTAGAAAATGGCGACGGACAGCTCGATGTAAGGTATAGGTGTCTTGTTTTCTTAACCAATCTCGGACTTGAGCACGTTGTATCCCCTGGGGTTTGGCCGCTCGATAGAGAGCCGACAGTGCACTATAGGCCGCCGGATTGTCGGGACTGTAGTATAAGTTATCCAACACCTTCTCCCAGCGCTTCATGGTGACACAATGATGATAGACCCTGGCTCTATCGCTTATTTAGAAACAAGTTTCTACCACCGTTGTGTTGGTTGACTCAGTTCAGCCGGATAGTCTATAGCCTCGTCGTCTGGTTCATGACTAGACAGTTGCTCATTGGGTTCAGCCAGCGCGTCCTCAATAGCACGAGCCCACCCCAACTGGTCTGATGACCGTTCGTCCGGTGTAAAGAGCTGGTCCACAATAGGCACCACTTTCTCCAAGGCTGTCCACAGATCGGGGACTAGGGTGAAGCCTCGCGTAGGGTATTGGTAGCGGCCCAGGCGTAGGAAGAAGGTGGTACGGTATACGTAGATGGCATTGTCTATGTGGATGAGGTTTCCGTCGAGCTCACCGCTCAACACCCGTTTAAATTTGGTCCAGCCGTCACGAGGTAGCGTCACCGTATTCGATACGGTCTCAGCGGGCGACCAGCAAATATTTCCACGGTCTTCCACGAGGGTGACTTTATCTTCATAGACGTGTAACCCCACATGGGGTGTAAGGGGCAGGATGGCTCGTAGGATGGGTGACATGCTTGATCCAATGTCGAACGGTGAATGACACACACGGTGTCTGTCGCTCGTATTTATAGTCCCACTGTCAATGCCACAGTGCCAGGGTCAATAGGGCACAGACCATGACTAGGCCAACCAGCCGTCGCTGGTTCCGGCGTGAGCGCTCGTGGTCCATAGCCCGAGCGTCAAGGATGGCTGTCATAGTCCAGTAGTGGTGAGTGATGGCACGCCTCTCCATCGAGTGCACTCTGTCGAGGACCGCTTCTGTGAACTCGTTGAGAATCTGGCGTCGCCCCTCGTTGTCGTCGCCATCTGCAAACATGGACCGAACCACTGCTCGGTAACCCGTGAATGAATTCACCACGGTGGCATGCTGTAAAATCCGAGACGCATGGGTGTCCGTCATTCCGCCGGAATGGAGGTGTAGGACGCAGAGCGACCTGTTATATACGCCTATACGTAGCTCTACAGCGTAATAAGTACTATTCTGATGGATTAGTGCAAGGCAACAACAACAAACAGGTCAGCGGGCCGGGGGAAAACCCCCCCAGGCAGGGTGTACATTCCGTGGGACTACTTTCTGCCCGCGGAGGCAGACCACATCACCACCAGACCGCATCGCCGCGGAGGAATACATTGAACTATTTTTGACCTGCAAAGGCTATCTATTGTACCGGAGAGGGCCGGACATTGCCGGAGATGACACCGGACGTGCCGCCATCTTGAACATACGTGCCGCCATCTTGGATATGGCCCATAATGCACCGGGGCAAAATACTCGCTTCTGATTGGACGAGAGCTCTGTGACGTCATCGACGACGTCATCTCATTTGCATAAATGGGAAGGAATTTCAGTTTTATATACTGCGCATGCGCAGAATGACGATATTTCAACACCACACCCACCCCATTAGATGCCCCTTCACGAATGCTTCACATGGATACCTCACTCGACCCCATCGGACCATGCAGCGTATTTCCAGTCTAGGGACTACTTTTTCTCCGCGGAAGCTTTCTTCCCGAGACCGAATCACCGCCAAAACCACATTACCGCGGATGAATACATGCCCAGGGGCCCTTTGCCGGCACTATAGTGACCCAGAGTTGCCTCCCCCTAGATTGGAACTCTTCTGATTGGAGGTGGAAAAGGTTATCGGTGATTTGAAATACTCGCTTCTGATTGGACGAGAGCCGCCACGTGACCGCCACAAATTTGCATAAATACGACAGAATTTAAGTTTTATATACTACTTAGGTATCGATACAGGTACTACATTTTGAGCCATGTGTGGACGATACAGAGTGATGGGAAATTCAGGTTCAGTGTTAAGCCCAACGCACACAACGAACAGTGTGTTGTATAGAACAAACATATGGGTTTTTTGTCTGTTTTTGTTCCTGTTTCCCGCACACAGAGAACATTTCATCTCGAAACAAACCGCCAGCGCCACAAGTAGCCGAAGTCTCTGAGTTCAATCCTTTGTCATATGGGCGCGACTCGCCAGTTGATTGGTTAATAGTTGGAAAATGTTCCGAGAAATGTTCGCAGTCACCGCACACAGACGACAAAATTTTGTTTCGGGGCAAAGCTTGTTCGCAATATCAAACAAGTTTTATCTCACGAACTATTGTTCCGAACAGATGTTTTCTGTTTTTGGGCCCCGCACACAGCAGACAAAACAGCTCAAAACACTGTTATCATACAACAAAATGTTTGCTGTGTGCGTTGGGCTTAACATAACTTAACTCTCTCATATAATGATTCACGGTTGGCTAATGGATGTCAGTTGTAACCAGTGGAATACCATCATCCGAACGCATGGTACGATCATACGTAGAAACTTCTGCTCATAGCCATGCGGTAACAAGTGATATCGGAGTGTAATAGGGCGTTCCCCAAATGGTCACATGCGATTGGTCCCGTGAGACCCATCTTCATTTTATTCAGCCAATTTCTACGTTCCCACTTCGAACCTGCCTTGATTTATCTGGACCCCTTCAATGTTCAAATAACATATAAATAGACACGAGACGTCACTGACCTCGAAAACATTTGAAATTCGAAATGGGTCGCACAAGAGCGTTATTGATTGGCTGACCTAAATTGTGGGCACCTTATTAGGAGAAAGACGCCGCTAATAGAGGATGATGTCACTCTACGTGACTTCACTGACCTTCACTCGCAATCGATGTGTACGTTCTGATTGGTTCTTCTGCCGTTAGAAGGTGAAATTTACACCTCGGATTTTGAACACTGAAGGGGTCAGATAAATCAAGGCAGGTTCGAAGTGGGACCGTAGAAATTGGCTGGATAAAATGAAGATGGTGAGACCCGACATCGGCGCAATCACATTCATAAAATGAAGACACACCTCCAGAAAGCGATCGATTGAAATGATCTCTTGGTGGGTCTCGAAGTGCCCCCATCACAAAATAAAAATCATATCATTTTCCTGTGAACTGCCGCCAATTTTATTTTTTTTCTAATATGTTAGGCCGTTTGTAATATGATTTTACTTAGGAAAAACAAAGAAGCATGCTCCATTAGAGTGAGAAATAAAATAGCTAATTCGCACAACTTCGGTTTGGTCTCCCACAGTCTTGCGCCTCGAGCACTTAAAGTGCAATCGACATGTCTCACATCTGAGATTTCCAGGTCAAAATATTTGAATTCGGATAATTTCATTGGCTCGTTTAAATAGAGCGGACATGTGACTTGATGCTTGGGGAAGCTGACATGGGGCGAAATACACGGAGAACGAAGCCATTGAGCTAAGGGTAGTGTTAAGTGGAACGTGAAATGTCCTTAGCAAGCTAAGATGGTGGAATACGGTCAGTTTACAAATGTATCTCACATGAAGGGTCATTCTGGTTGGTCACCTCCCGATCTGGTCCATCTTCACTGGAAACGGGGGTCTTTCAGGAAGTTATGCTGCGGTCCCTTTCATAGTGCTTTCAGTGGCACGTTTATATCAATAACTCAATAAGCTGGGGTTTTTTTCTCCCACCAGGATAACTTGTCAACATTATTGAACCAGGCCGAAATGTTGTCCGTCATGGAAGCCTTTGATAAGTGTGACGCCGACCGAAGTAAGTTCAAACGAGTTTAAAGATAAGATACACTACTTGAAGCTGCGGTGAGACTTGTAACATTTCTGTCTAGAGATTTGTCCAATTGTGGCCTACATGTGCGTATATTTGTGTATCTCCTCATAACGATACTATGTACGCTTTAGCCAAGTTGACATGGCTTCGTGTATGGTTGGCGCTAGTGGACAAAATTTCACAAATAGCCCTCGGGCTAATTCGATTTAATCCTAGGGCTAATTCGATTTAATCCTGGGACTAAATCGACCAATCGTAATACATTTTCTAAACCCCGGATTATATTCATTTAGTTCTCGAACTAAATGATTTAGTCCTCGGGTTGATTTGATCCCGTCCTGGACTGAATGATTTAACCCGTGGACTAGATGATTTAACCCGCGGACTAGATGATTTAACCCGCGGACTAAATGCATTTAATCCTAGGTCTAATTCGATTTAGTTACGAGCTAAATTGACCAATTGTGATACATTTCCTAAACCTCGGGTTATATATATTTAGCTCTCGGACTGAACGATTTAGCCCTCGGGCTTGAATATTTAACCCTCCGAGTGATTGAATCAGTCCTCGGACTGAATGATTTAACCCGCGGACTAGATGATTTAGTCCGCGGGCTGGATTATTTAGCCCGAGGGCTAGATTGTCCAATCAAATGTGCGTTTCTAGACCGCATATTAATCAAGAGCTTTGACATGATAACAGTAAA
This sequence comes from Hanleya hanleyi, assembly GCA_036873755.1. Taxonomy (NCBI): domain Eukaryota; kingdom Metazoa; phylum Mollusca; class Polyplacophora; order Lepidopleurida; family Hanleyidae; genus Hanleya; species Hanleya hanleyi. The sequence continues at coordinate 4,949 of JAVTVY010007169.1, forward strand.
GTGTAAACACGTGTTAAATCCTGCTCGTGTTTGCCTTGCATTGAGAGCAGCTGGATAAGCTATCATCGGTTTTACGGCGGTAATCTGCTCTCTTATAGGCTTTGATGTACCAGGCCTGATAGTTATACATCACTACATGTACACAAAGATTTTTGATAGCATGGTCAAACCAATTCTTTCATATAATTTCGAAATTTGGGCTGTTGAGATATTCATGAATGTTCCCCAATTGAAAGCGTTTTTGCAAGTTTACTATTGGGGTGAACAAAAAGGTATGTAATGCTGCTGTCCGGGCAGAATTGGGCAGAATTCCCATACTACAAGTCAAGGTTAACGGGAACACTGGTGTGTAGGTTTGTTAATTTGCCGACTAGGCTTGTGAAACAGGCTTATCGGCATTGTCTTCAGTTTTCCGAGCCTGGGAGTTCTACATACTGTAACAAAATCTCCAAACATTAAGGATAATGGAAACAATACAGCCGAAAAAAAACAAGACAAAACAAGAAATATGAAATGAAAAATGAATATTTAGAAGGACTTGGTTAATATTTTCACCGCAGTATGGGGAAAATAGTCGTCTAGCATAATTGTTTGACACATGTAGATCGATTTGAATCTTGGAATTAACTGGGTCAATCCCGATTGACATTCCCAGACTAAAATTACAGACAATATAAATGTAAATATGATTTCTTTCACTTCTTCTTTCAAAAACTTTCTCGTGTAGAGATTGACAAGTGGGTGAATTTTCATGACCTTTCTCTAAGCCATTGGGTAGAAATCGCTAAAAGACTGACAAGGGGTAGCGAAAATTTGATTAATACATAGGATTGTCGAGTATAAATCCCCATTAAGGAATAAGAAGATTACCACCCCAACAGTGAATGTTTCAAACAAAAAGTGCTAGTATAGATATGCTTTGCACCAGTTACTAAAAGTCTTAGAAGACAACAATTTTTACTTCTCAAATTATCGGACAAAACGTTCTCAATAGATATTTGGTTGAGACACACCATGACGCATTCTCACAAATACATGTTTGTCCAGGCCTACATATACGGCCGTAGTCTTGTTCACCGAAAAAAGCCTGTGTACAGATGTTCTGAATTATTTGTTGTGACCGACCTCCTAAACATGCACTTGGTTGGTCCGTGCAATATGCGGTCTAGAAACGCACAATTGATTGGACAATCTAGCCCTCGGGCTAAATAATCTAGCCCTCGGACTAAATCATTTAGTCCGCGGGTTAAATCATTCAGTCCGAGGATTGAATCAATCACTCCGAGGGTTAAATATTTAAGCCCGAGGGCTAAATCGTTCAGTCCGAGAGCTAGATATATATAAACCGGGGTTTAGGAAATGTATCACAATTGGTCAATTTAGCCCTAAGTAAATCGAATTAGACCTAGGGTTAAATGCATTTAGTCCGAGGGCTAAACCATCTAGTCCGCGGGTTAAATCATCTAGTCCGCGGGTTAAGTCATTCCCTTCCGAGGGTTAAATCATGAGTCCGGGGATTGGATGTAATCAACCCGAGGGTTAAATTGTTTAGTCCGAGAACTAAATGAATGCAATCCGGGGTTTAGGAAATGTATTACAATTGGTCGATTTAGCCCTAGGATTAAATCGATTTAACCCGAGGATTAAATCGAATTAGTCCGAGGGCTATTTGTGAAATTTGTCCACCAGCGCCAACCATATTCGTGCGTTCCTTTACTACGTCATCATACGTGAGATCGGGGGGGGGGGCGGAGAGTGAATACACAACTACAACTCAAGGTGTTCTCATGAATTATCAATTATCAGATAACATCCGTAAAGTGAATTATCGGATCACTACCATGACCTAGTTGATAACAGTTATGAATATTTTATAGAGTTTCTACTGAAATTCCTCCAGGGTATTGTTATACCTTCAGGGTATTGTTCTGCTTGATATATCCGCAATATCAATTCATGTCCAACCCATGAACTGCCTGGCTTTGATGTCGAATAAGCAGACGCTGGATGACAATCATAGTATACATAAACATAGGCTTGTTTCCTGCAAGAGAGAAGCGGTCAACAGTTTTCAATAATGCCGGACAGACATCATGATGTTCCAAAAATATCAAATCCGTATCGCTGATCAGTATTCTTAATACATAATATGCGTTGTAAAGTCGTCATCTAAAGAATGATGTATCTCAATCAAGCTTTGATTGTGACTGTTCATATGAGTACCATGAGGATCTTTGTATTGACCTTGATAGGTCACGGTCGGTCAACTTGAATAAGCTTTTAATTTAAGCTTTTTGGACATAGTGCATTAGCTAGAATTTGACCTCGATGAAATAGATCAAGATCAATCAAATTGGAAAGGCTTCTAGGCAATCATCAGTTGCATATGTAGTATGAATTTCGAGAGCCTAGATCTAATCCTTCAAAATTTATCACAATACTATAACTTGGTCCAGACAAAGATCAAGGTCAGTCATCTTCATTAGGCTTCTGACCCATCGCCAATTGCGTATTTTATATGAATTTGGAAAGCTTAGCCCTAATGTTTTAAGCGATAATATTTTAACGAGCAAGATGGGCAGACAGACAGAGCAAGCTGTTTGGCCAACACCCGTTCGGCCAATTTTGCCCGAGTGGTAACATCAGTAGGCTTCTTCTTTGCGATCACAATCAACATTCTGAACTGTACCTATAAAATAAACATTTGAAATGATTTTCTGATTTTCCGACTACAGTGATCTTGACCTTTGACCTGTTAAACGCATAATGAATCGGGTTCCCCTTTGCCCCATGGGTAAATTTTTTTCCAAAGTTCGGAACAAATCCTGGATCTGGAACTAGAGATACCGCACGAACAAGAAATGTTCATTTTAGCATGAATTTTTGGATATATCTAAAATATGACACCTTCGAACCAAAATGATAGTTCGACGTAATGTAACACGGATATGGTGGCATTGAAAACATGTGCACAGGGCGACGCCATAATTTGCCAATGTTCTCAATAAGGTGGATACCCCCGTCATATCAGGTGTATGCGGTTTCACATTGGCTAATTTGATTGAGCATGGAATGTCTCGACACACATATTTACTTGGTATGACCTCATACGGCGTTACTGAACGCGGAAACATTCATAAAGTAATACGTCATCCTATGTGACTGTCTTAGAACATGCAACCAGTTTTATGCCTTTCAACACATGGAAAACGAAAAATGTGGTGAATTATAAATATCATGCATAAATCGTAGTCATTCTGTAACCTTTGGTTTGTAAACACGTTTCAAAATTGTCCATGCAGAGCCAAACATTGCATTTTTAAGGATATCCGCTGGTGGTAAATCAAAGTAATTAACTTTTTAAATAATGTGTGTTGTTGCATTCACAATTCTGCAAGAAGATGAAAAAACAACGAAAAAGGGAATAGCCCTGGTTTCGAAGCATAATCATGAAAAAATCATATAAATGTATTTAACCTTTTTCTTATATTCTAACCGTTTAAAGACAATCACAAAGTCTATCAAAATTTATGAAATTGGATGAATGTTGCTGCACAAAATTCACAGCTAGAAGACTTTTAAACGAAATCCCTATCTCTTAACCTAGGAAGGGGAGATAACCTACTTGAAGAAACAGGCGAAAACATGGAAAATGGCTGCCAATGCCCAAAACCGCTAGCGGACAACCTGAATCCTCAAATTACGACGAGTACCGTACTTGGAATGGATCTGGACATACCAGGCAGTATATAACATACGTACAATTTTGAGAGTGATCATTACACTGGTATACCAAGCCTCCATAAACTGATAGACAATGATCTTGAAGCAATCTTTATTAAATATACCGGTGCATGTCAAGACGGTATATGCAAGTTGAAATTGAGGAAATGGAGAGAGCGAATTTGTCCGGGAGCTAAGAATCATCAAATAATTATACGCTGCATGTCATCGGGAGATGGACGAAGAAAATAACCACAGACGCGCAGCCAAGGGGGGATTTCCGGGTTCGGGCGAACCCCCCTTTCGGAAGAAAAAAAAATATATATATCTTTCATACAAATGCCATTTTCAGACTGAACCCTGAAAATATTTGAAAGAATATCGTCCAACTTTGACCATTAAAATAGTCACACTGATTGGCAAAGTTGATATTTATCGCATTGTCGTAATAACCATGTAATTACGTTGATAGGTTCGTCAATCAGTATGCTACAGAGTAGACCTAAGGTATGTAGTACGGTATCGATAGACCTATATGATGCTGAGAACCTATCATGTCAGTGTGCTGCCGGTATGTTACTACCATTTTGTAGATGAGCTAAAGAAAGACCCAACATGTGACTAACACGTTATCAGTGTACTACAGAATATGCTCAAGGTTCGATACCACCATGCTATGGGTGAGCTACAGAAGGTGCCCACGTTATGTTACCACCATGTTGTCGGAGATCTCAGGGCATCTACCTTGTTTGTCAATGTGTTATTAAAGAGGCCTATCAATGTGTAACGACGGTATCATCTTATCAATGTGCCAGATGTATGTATCTGCCATGCTATCGGGACAAGTGCTACATTAGAGGCCCACGATGCTAGAAAAGAGGCCCAAGGTAATGTTTCTATCATGTTATCGGTGCGCTAACAGAGACCCAATATACCGGTATGTTAATATCATGTTGTTGTTGAGCTACGGTACATAAGTGGCTCAAGGTCATGTTAATGGATGAAATACAAATAGGATAACGGTATATTACCACTCTGCTATGATCGAGCTTCAGATGTTGCCCACGTTATGTTACATGTACCGCCATGTTATCGGAGAGCTGAAAAGAGGTAACTAACGTGTGATAAGTGTGTTTCATAAGAGGCTCACGGTTTGTAACTACAAAGTTATCAGGGTTCTACAATAGAGGCCCAGTATATGTAACTTCCATGTTATCAGCGTGTTAAAGAAGAGGTCCAAGTTGTGTCACTACTGTGTTATCGTTGTGCTACAAGGAGGCCTAAAATAGGTAACTACCATGTTATCAGCGTGCTAAAGAAGAGGTCCAAGGTATGTCACCACTGTGTTATCTTTGTGCTGCAAGGAGGCCTAAAATAGGTAACTACCATGTTATCGGCGTACTAAAGAAGAGGCCCAAGGTAGGTCACCACTGTGTTATCTTTGTGCTACAAGGAGGCCTAAAATAGGTAACTACCATGCTATCGGCGTGCTAAAGAAGAGGTCTAAGGTATATCACCACTGTGTTATCGTTGTGCTACAATGAGACCTAAAATAGGTAACTATCATGTTATCGGCGTGCTAAAGAAGAGGCCCAAGGCATGTCACCACTGTGTTATCGTTGTGCTACAATGAGGCCTAAAATAGGTAACTACCATGCCATCGGCGTGCTAAAGAGGAGGTCCAAGGTATGTCACCACTACGTTATCGTTGTGCTACAAAATAGGTAACTACCATGTTATCGGCGTGCTAAGAAGAGGCCCAAGGTATGTCACCACTGTGTTATGGTTAAGCTACAAGGAGGTTTAAAATAGGTAACTACCATGTTATCGGCGTGCTAAAGAAGAGGCCCAATGTATATCACCACTGTGTTATGGTTGTGCTACCTTGAGGCCTACAATAGGTAACTACCATGTTATCGGCGTACTAAAGAAGAGGCCCAAGGTATGCCACCACTGTGTTATCGTTGTGCTACAATGAGACCTAAAATAGGTAACTACCATGTTGTCGGCGTGCTAAAGAATAGGTCCAAGGTATGTCACCATTGTGTTATTAATGTCCTACAATGATGCCTAAAATAGGTAACTACCATGTTATCGGCGTGCTAAAGAAGAGACCCAAGGTGTGTCACCAGTGTGTTATCGTTTTTCTACAAGGAGGCCTGAAATAGGTAACTACCATGTTATCGGCGTGCTAAAGAAGAGGTCCAAGGTATGTCACCACTGGGTTATCGTTGTGCTACAATGAGGCCTAAAATAGGTAACTACCATGTTATCGACGTGCTAAATAAGAGGCCCAAGGTATGTGACCACTGTGTTATCGTTTTGCTACAACGAGGCCTGAAATAGGTAACTACCATGTTATCGACGTGCTAAAGAGGAGGTCCAATGTATGTCACCACTGTGTTATGGTTAAGCTACAAGGAGGTTTAAAATAGGTAACTACCATGTTATCGGCGTGCTAAAGAAGAGGCCCAATGTATATCACCACTGTGTTATGGTTGTGCTACCTTGAGGCCTACAATAGGTAACTACCATGTTATCGGCGTACTAAAGAAGAGGCCCAAGGTATGCCACCACTGTGTTATCGTTGTGCTACAATGAGACCTAAAATAGGTAACTACCATGTTGTCGGCGTGCTAAGGAATAGGTCCAAGGTATGTCACCATTGTGTTATTAATGTCCTACAATGATGCCTAAAATAGGTAACTACCATGTTATCAGCGTGCTAAAGAAGAGACCCAAGGTGTGTCACCAGTGTGTTATCGTTTTTCTACAAGGAGGCCTGAAATAGGTAACTACCATGTTATCGGCGTGCTAAAGAAGAGATCCAAGGTATGTCACCACTGGGTTATCGTTGTGCTACAATGAGGCCTAAAATAGGTAACTACCATGTTATCGACGTGCTAAATAAGAGGCCCAAGGTATGTGACCACTGTGTTATCGTTTTGCTACAACGAGGCCTGAAATAGGTAACTACCATGTTATCGACGTGCTAAAGAGGAGGTCCAATGTATGTCACCACAGTGTTATCGTTGTGCTACAATGAGGCCTAAAATAGGTAACTACCATGTTATCGGCGTGCTAAAGAAGAGGCCCAAGGTATATCACCACTAGGTTAGCCTTTTGCTACAAGGAGGCCTGAAATAGGTGACTACCATGTTATCGGCGTGCTAAAGAAGAGGTCCAAGGTATGTCACCACTGTGTTATTGTTGTGCTACAAAAGAGGAACATTGTATGTATCTACCATGTTATCGGAGAGGTAAGAAGAGACCCAATGTAACTACCGTGTTGTCAGTGTGTTGCAAAAGAGGCCCAGCTGTGTGTAACTACCATGTAATCGGTGTACTCCTAAAGAGACCCAATGTATGTATCTACCCTGTTAATCGTGTCCAACAGAAGAGACCCAAGGTTTTTTCTGTCATAATATCGGTGTGCTCAGAGGCCCAATGCACCGATATGTTACTACCATGTTGTCGATGAGCTATAGGAGAGGCCTAAAGTCATGTTAATCGGTGAACACCATATAGGCTAAAGATATGTAATTACCATGCTATAGGTGAGCTACGGAAGAGGTCCAATGTATCTCTATACTATGTTATCAACATGCTGCAGCAGAGGCCCAAGGTATGTTAGTCCTATGCTATCGCTGCGCTGCAAAAGACCCAAGTTATGTAACTACAATGTTATTGGTGTGCTAAACGAGGCCCAAGGTATGTCAACCCAACATTGAACAACCTAAGCGCCAAATGTCCGCTGCTGGAAAGACCCTTTTGTGTGACGGGTCATCTTAATGCATGACAGGTTTCTTTAAACGAAATGAGCTCTGAATTTCCTCAGAAACCATTTCCTGCATGACCGCTCATAGTCATCACACCCTTGTCTCTCCTGTAGGGGGACATCGCCCGATTACTGACAGCCAAGGAGATCCAGGTGGCCAGGGAAACATTCCGGTTCTTCGACAGAGATGGTAACGGAGAGATCTCAGAGATTGAGGCAACGGCAGCCTTGCACATTTGGTACAAACAATTCTACGGCAACGAAAGGTTAGCCATCAATCGATCCACTCCTTTGACAAGCTCGACGTTATACAATAATGCTAAGCGTGCAACGTTCTTTTCTTTTCCATAATGCAATCTCCATATATCAACTACTGAGTAATACACACACATTCCGTTATTTACCGTGACACCCGTGAACTGGAAAGGCACAGTTTGTTCTATGCAGCCACTCAAAACCAGACCTGTTCAAAATAAAGCGGCTGGATATTGATTGAGGTAGAGGAATTGGCCATGTTTATTTTCCAGCCCATGGCTCCATGATTCGACATATTGGTGTTCTTTATAACGCTGTCATTAGACCTCTTGTTTTTCTGTGACTCAGTAGGTTAGAGCGTCAGTCATGTGTGACCGGGTGGTGAGTGTCATAGAACAGACGACATGGGTTCGAGTCTTTCAGTAACGATCAGTGAAATCCCACGTATTAATGATGATACATTATGCTGCCGACATGAGATCACTTGTCTTGTATCTGTAGTCACGGGCATACATATCTACATTCAGTGCAGAAAAACTTGTCTAATTACATCAATGGCATGTGAAAGTGATATGATAATTGCAATAATAATTCACGAATTTTAGGGTAGCGGGTTCGATTCACAATCAGGGATCACCCTCCCACCCATCACTAATGTACTACCTGTGTTTTACTGATAAAGATGTTTTAATATTCTCAAAATACCAAATTGCAATTATATGAATTTGACATTCCGTTCATTGTAGTTATGTCCGGAATAAACCAGAAGAGGAGACAAATCCCCTTGCCATTCACGTTCAGGAAAACACCAAAATATTTATGGATGCAGATTCAGATAGAAATGGGTAAGACGAATGGGTTGGCCTTTTGAAGGTGTAAGTCAACATTTGACAGACATAATAAAAATACGTGTGAAACACGAACAGAGCATTTTCGCGAATACAGGTTTAAAACGTAATTTGGTATATGTACCGGGCTTTAGATCTCAGTTTGGGTACACCTGAATTCCTGAATTTAGACAAAAGATGTAGGCTTTCACTCAGAAATATGACACTTAACTGACGATGTGACTATGCTGAAAAAATAATGCGCTATAATTTGGGCACATTACTAATATTCTAACGACCTGATTTTATGTGAAAATGTCTCCCTTGAATGATATGACTCGAATATATAGGGTTAGGGGACGAGGTGATGCTTAGAAGATACCCACCGTGGGGTTCCCGGCTATAAAAAGGAATAGGACCCAACCCGTAGGATTCCCGAGTGTGAAGGAATACGACCCAACGTCGTGATATGACTGAAATAGTGTTGAAAGCTACGTTAAATCATATTCACTCACTCAATCATTCCTGCTTAAAAGATAACGAGTGAGGCACCTAGCTTCATATGAATGTGTTATGATGCGAGCTGTACCTACTTGTGGAGTGGGGACTTTCTGCATAGCTTAGAAGAGAAGCGAAGCACATACGACTGTAGTACGGGACCCATCCCTTATAGTATTGCTTCTGAGAGGGAGAGTCGGAAGAGAGAGCCGATGCTTAAATCAGTAGGGGCAGTCAGGCCGGCGGAGCCGGGGGGGGCTACGGGGGCTGAAGCCCCCCCAATAATTTGGCCAACTTTTCTAAAATTCATATGATGTTAACGAAACAATACTTCAATGAATATTGTATTTTCGAAATAAATAGTATAAATGCAACTAACGCTAACCGTTAGTTCACATTATCCGAATTTGAGCAAATGTGTGGCTTGTCTGGAATAAGGGAGATAACACTCCACAATCTTTCTCAGTTATCTACCCTTGCCTGGTTGCATTGCTGGCAGGATGCTAGAGTTGTGCCCCCCGATGTAATTATCACGTGCGTGAACCGGTTGCTCTCGTGTTTCCAGCTGTAAGCAGCTATCTAAACTCAGTCATAGTTTGGTAGCATAACAGCAATTTGCATTAGTTCATAATTATTCTGAGTTTTTGCATTTCGATCCCTGAATTTGTGGAGGCTGGTTTTTAGCTATGGAGAGACCGAAGAGAGCTGCAGCCAGGAGAAAAACTCCGTATGGGACAGTCCCGATGGCGGCAAAGCCGAAAAAGTCCAAGAAAGGGACTGGCGGTAGGCGTACGGCTACCGAGTCACAACCTCAGCCCAGCCTTCCTGCACAACCTGCCAGTGTGACGGTGGGACCCAGTCTTTCTTCGGATGGAGGGTCAGGTATCGGTATCCTTTACCAAAGCGTTGGCGGCAATGCTGCTACCACTGCTCAGAATTTTATGTCCCCTGGCCCTGCACTTAGCCATAACGTAAACGAGACCGGCATCCATTCTCGGGCGGTTTCCTCTTTGCTATGTGACAACATAAATGCCTCTGGTTTATTGCGGGAAAATAATCACTTTCCTCCCTTGGGATTGAATCGGGGGAATTATAACGCAGGTTTTGCAAGTTTGTCTTCCACGTGTTTGCCGACTGGCGCGAACATTTCTAGCCAAGATGGGACGGGGTCAACTCCTCCCCAGATGCCTCCATTCCCAGCCAATCAAATGGGTCGATTCTCAAACAGCTGTCCGGGCCTCCCAGGCCACGTGTCAGCCAGTGCAGACAATGTTACATCAGGTTCTCCCCCGTTCAATTCTTCCTCGTATGTACGGCAAGATGTTGTATCTGATAACAACAACAACATCAACACACCCACAGTTATGTCATTAGGAATAGGGGACTGGAGCCTGGGTCCGGTTTTGGCAGCCCAACCTACACCCATGATAAGTGCATGCGATGAGATGGACAGTCATCCTTAGAGATGTCTGTGTGGCGATATTTTCATGGGGCAAATATTGTTGGATTTATACTATAGGCTAATTTGCATATGCTAATTGTGCTTTCCTTTGTAGCCATTGGAAAGGGTTCTGATCCGCTAGGTTGCCCAGGGGATTGGGGGATCGTATATATCTCATGTCAAGCTTCTATGTAGCCATGGGAGTTTGTTGGTTGGACAGAGATATTTTCCCATGTGGGTATACTTTGTATACATGTATTTAGCATGATTTGTTTAGCCTTGGTTTGCTTTGTCCTCATATGTTGCCATTTGAGGGCCATGTGTGATTTGCTTTCATGAAAATCTTTCCCAGAACTGAATAAAAGCCGTGGCCTACTTATCTCCACACAAATATGTGTTCAGTTGGTTCATGTAGTTAACATTCAATAAGTTATGTGAATGGCGAAATATTTTGATAAATGCAACTAACGCTAACCGTTAGTTCACATTATCCGAATTTGAGCAAATGTGTGCTTGTCTGGAATAAGGGAGATAACACTCCACAATCGTTCTCAGTTATCTACCCTTGCCTGGTTGCATTGCTGGCAGGATGCTAGAGTTGTGCCCCCCGATGTAATTATCACGTGCGTGAACCGGTTGCTCTCGTGTTTCCAGCTGTAAGCAGCTATCTAAACTCAGTCATAGTTTGGTAGCATAACAGCAATTTGCATTAGTTCATAACCCGCCCACCCTCCCGTTTCAATATTGTGAGCTTCGAGTTGCATGTAATTTGAATCTGGTATCAGTTTTTGGGAGATTGTGTGTCGCTGGTTCACTGGCCGCGTTATTGTTTATATTTGCAGTTATATCACAGTGCGCTTTGCGTGACATACCGTAGGTTTCATTGTATAACCCATGCATTGTGCATACTTATCCTCATCTCCGTATCGGACGCTTCTTCTGTCAATTTATAACTCGCCACAACAGTAATGTAGCTATCGCGCGCCAAATACACCTTCTTGTTTCATAGAAGGTGTGACTTGACGAGGAAACGAACAAGCCTCTACATATTATACCGTTATTGTCTGGCGGGTTAGTGTGCGGTGAAGCAATGTTGCTCCAACAGAATTATTAGATATTGAAGAATTTATCGTCACGGCTTGGTTGTTCAGATTGTATATATTTATGGGTATGCGATATTTTCATGGGGCAAATATTGTTGGATTTATACTATAGGCTAATTTGCATATGCTAATTGTGCTTTCCTTTGTAGCCATTGGAAAGGGTTCTGATCCGCTAGGTTGCCCAGGGGATTGGGGGATCGTATATATCTCATGTCAAGCTTCTATGTAGCCATGGGAGTTTGTTGGTTGGACAGAGATATTTTCCCATGTGGGTATACTTTGTATACATGTATTTAGCATGATTTGTTTAGCCTTGGTTTGCTTTGTCCTCATATGTTGCCATTTGAGGGCCATGTGTGATTTGCTTTCATGAAAATCTTTCCCAGAACTGAATAAAAGCCGTGGCCTACTTATCTCCACACAAATATGTGTTCAGTTGGTTCATGTAGTTAACATTCAATAAGTTATGTGAATGGCGAAATATTTTGATAATGAATTGTCTGCGTCGCATATCTATCACATAACTAAAACTATTTACAACTGTCAAGCATTAGTGAGCCAGTCAAATCTCTAGAATTTTTTTTACCGCCATTGTTTAGTAATTTTTAGGTTCACAAAAGGTTACTAGTGTTATACCATATCAAAGATGGTAGAGATAAATGATTAAATCCTCACACCATGTATGCCACCAATTACTAAGACAAATGCCGTTAAAAACATTGACTCCTATGTTCTGGATGTTTCGTGATATCAGCAGAGATAAAATATTGTTATTTGATTGTTCAGCCTTGCATTCATCAAAATTAGAAAGAAAATGGACATATTCTTGATAAAAGCATATTTTCTTGATATTTATTTTGTCAATCACATGAAAACCGTCATCAACATGCTCTTTACAGTTCGCAGTCTTAGGTGACTAGTACCATCGCCTAATTGTGCTATGATACAGGGACGGCGGAGCAGGAGGGGCCATCCCCCGCCAATACTTTCAGCAAAAACCGCAAAAAAAAAACACGAACACACCCACATACACATAAAATAGACAGAGAAAGATAAAGAACCGATAGAGTGACACAAAAACACCAATATCCGTATTGAATGCAGATTTTAATTTCCGATAATTTATAACTATGAGAGACATCCTTGCTTATTCACATGATTTACAAGTTGTGCTCCTGAAATGCTGCTCTAGTACACGCTATAATTGCCAGTCAATTATGACTGCATGACTACTCCAAAAATCGACCAAATACTCGGACTCCGATTCTCGTTGTTGATGACTTCCTTTGCTACATGTATATTAACCAAGCTGTATGTATTTCCATCACCTTGGTTGATATAGCGAATGAATTCGTCAACAACAGACAAACAGGAGTATGCTGTGGATCGAGGTAAGTTATCACCCCACGTACCGGTAGCGCAGAAGTTGAACGTTCGCTGACGGCAGTAGAATTTTCAATATACATGAATCACAAGGAGGCAAAAGGCTCCCCAACAAGTAGAAAAAAATCTCTGTGCCAGTGATATGATCGAAGCTTAATGAACCTTTGGCTTGATATCATTTATACTTCCGAACATCATTTTGCTTGACGATGAATATTCAAAAAAAATGTTGGGAAAACAGGCAACACAATGGGCGAGGATTTCTTGTTTTATTGCTCGGAAATACGCTAGAACGCCTCTCCGGCCATCTAAGACCCCTGGAGCTTCCGGGGCATAGGCGGCCCCTGGACCCTCGCCTAATTGTGCTGTGATACTAGCCCCCCCCCCCCAATCCTGAATTGCTTCCGCCGTGCCTGGCAGTGTAACCTGACTTTTCCAACTTGCATGCTACCACTGTGAGCACAAACATATAAAAAACATAATAAACGTTTGATATAAGCAATGTTCTTGTTTTTTCAATTCCTTCATCATAAAAAACACTCAAAATTCCACATTCCCAACATTGTATACTTAACTTATCATACTATATGCTTGGTAGAGTTATATGTATGATACATGTCTTTGCTGTTGGAACTTACAAAGGACCTACCAATACTTAGTTTATACATTAAGATTCAAGACCAATGACATATCTCATACACAAAAGAACAAACCTACTAAGCACACAATTAACAATGTGATTTCTTTACTTATACACCCGCCAAAGGCAGACGTAGATTTCCATTCGGCCCTCTGTCCGCATGTTCGTCCGTTCGTGTACGGTCTGTATCTGGGACAGTTTTCTATCTACATTTCCCTACGGGAAGACAAATTCTCGCGTACCAAGCTGAAAGTTGGATTTAGCGGTCAAAGGTTAATGGCCTGAAAACCAGAAAATCATTGAACTGTTCCATGTCCATTTTGTATCTGTGAAAGTTTTCTATCTACAGTTGCACGTTTAAGTCAGTGGATACACTAGGTGGAGAATGTGTGTCGTACCAAAATTGAGGTCAAGGTCAGAGGTCAAAGTTCATTGTGACCTAAAAAGCAGGAACTCAATGGAAATGGAAATTTCATGTGTTTTGGTTCATTGGGGGAAAGATGTGTAGCATACCAAAATTGAATTCAAGTCAAAGATCAAAGTTTATTGTGACCCGAAATGAGGATACTGTCGAAAATCACAAATGTTGTGTAAATAGAGGCATTAAGGGGAGACGATGTGTCAAGTACAAAACTTGAAATTTAGGGGAAGACGATGTGTCATGGATCAAAAATCAACGTCACTGTGAACCCAAAATCAGGAAATCATGAGAAAATTATTTTGTGTCAATAGATACTTTAAGTGGAGCTGATTTGTCATGTAAAAAAATTGAGGTCAAATTGTGGTGCGGGCGTATTTTGAAGCCAATTTTGTCTCTTGAGTTTTAAACGGAAAATTTGAAAACAAGAACCTTGTTTGAACCAATAGCTAACGTTACTGGTTCAAGTTGTTTATGTTCGTAGTCGTACACATAGGACTACACAACCACTGGAGACTAAAGAAATTTAATTGGGATGCGAATTAACAGGATTCAATTATAATGTCAATATTTGAGGGAGAAGTGGCAGTGATTATAGAAATGAGATGTTTACTTTGTTGACACCAGTAGTTGTATGCCCTTGTGTGAAGTGCATTATGTAATAAGCCAACTACTTTATATTTCATAACCTGCATGTTCAGCATTCAAACGTACAACATGTAGTCCTACCTCGTAAAGGAGCTTATCAGTGTTACAGTGTAATTCAGTTTTACGAAATGCCATGGATTCACGCTTTCTTGAATTCTTCCAATTTTCCATATAGTATCACCTCATACTGATAACAGCATATTTTCCCAGTTTGCATTTTAGTTATGTGTAGCAGCAGGGGACGATGCAACCTAGATTTAGACCTTTTTATTTAGATGCCAATAGACCTTTTCACAGAGCTCGGCAAATTCCGTGTAGCGTACCGACGACACAAGTCACATGGCGCAAGACCATGTGATCTCTGGTAACCAATCGAAATCTGGAAGCAGGTCGACCGCCATTTTCTCATCAGTAATCATTCACTGCCACAAAATGGGTTTGTCCGGTATGTGAACAAAATAATTATACTCACTAAAATGATAACTTCCTTTCCCTAATAAACTAGTTTTCTTCGAGTTCACTCCAGATTTGTGAAAAAAAGACAATGTTTCACTCATATTATAATATATTTCGATTTAAGTTTAGAGATCTATTTCACGTTAGGCACTTCAGGTTGTGGCAGAGGTGTTTTTGAGGGTGCGCTGGGAAGGAAACATGGCGTGTGTGCATGTGCAAAACGGGTACTCTTCCTGCTATTTGACGATTTTACCTTCACACCTACTAGCAAGTATAATACAATAATTCGTTGTTTTGTAATGGGATAAAGGAAACTACCATTGCATAGAGGCTACATTATTCCCACTCTTATATCAATTACACCAAACTTTACTATGTGCACCTCCATAATTTCAGTTGTCCACTCGTAAGAGCTCTTCGGTGTGGAGGAAATAAATGGTAAAATACGGGAACAAGATTCCCCATTTTGCCGACCGACTTCAGAATCATCCGGGTTATTATGCTTCCAGAATCCGAGCATTCCATTGGTCAGACGATCTCTGAACTCGTAAGCTTCCGTCAATACAATTTTACCTTCGGATTTATTCGGTTTGAAATGGTCTATACCACCCATGGCTACATATTTCTCTGTACTTCAAGATCACTATAATAGAATTCATGAAAAGCCAACAAATTGCCGATGGTGCCACCTAATTATGAACAAATCATAGGAAAGTACACAGTGATGCAAAATCTCCAGATCTAGGCCTTGCAGTCAAGTTTTATGTAATTGGCCATTTTTGGATTGCAAGGAATGTGAATTATCACATCGGAAATGCTGTATTCAAGTTAGAAACGTAGAATACATAAAAAGGCGTTCCTTGAAGATTACGCCAGTAGTATAGAAAGCGTAAATCTTTTGGGATATTTGGTGGAGGTCTAAAATGTGGCTGGATGACGTCACAGCCCTTGACATTTGAACTTAGGTTGCTATGGCAACGTGGCAACTTGGCGTCACGTGATGGATGGTGTGGATGTAAAAATTTGGATTTTTCCCGAAACTTTAAAAAGCGGAAACACGGACTTTACGCTAAAAACTGGGGATAATCCCGTTTAATGGGACTATAGGTGGGCCCATATGGGTCGGAAGGAGTCGGGCCGGGTATCCACGTGAAGTGCTCCTCGAGGCTGATCAATCCATGGCAGTAGGAAAAGAGCCAATCTCTTATATTTTGAGGCATCTCAGGTTATAGGTATATGCGCCGCCCGGCGTAATCGGGCGTCAACATTGAGATAGCCTATGTATAGGAATACATGGTCATCGATACTTGGAGGAAATGACTTGTGGCTGATAGCGCAATGTTATAGGTACGAGGTATAATCCCATGGATAGTCATAGAGCGAGAGATAGCCTATGGATATATGCAGCAACTAGAGGGCGGATATATATCTGTATTATATTATATCACCATGGTATGGAGTGTGGCATCTTATCTTTTTCTGTCGCGCGCTGTAGAAGACGATGGGAAGGGTTTCGAGGCCATGGATTGACTTTTGTTGAAAACGCATGCGCAGTACGCATCGGGGTCGACGTTTTGGGGTCTAGTTGAACCCACATTGGTCCGATTGGGTCGTGCGAGGTGTGATAATGAATCACTCGTAGGGGAGCGTCCGACTGGACTGGTGTGAGTAGAAATGCTGTCTATCTGTGCATGCGTAGTAGAAAAAGGGTATTTGAATGGACGTTTTGGGTTAGAGAGGGACCATCCGTGGTCCGATTTGGCCGTGTGATATGTCATAGTGAAGCTCTCCTGGGGTACCCTCGGATTGGGCTGGTGTGTAGTCCGGTTTCATCATTCTGTGCATGCGCAGTCTGACAGTAGTATGGAAAGCGGGATTTCTGGAAGGATGGAGGGGTATGTTTGAGGAGGTATGCTTGGTCCAAATATACATGTAGTGTGCTTGGTAGCATATTGAAATTCTCGTTCGTGACTGTGACGTCATTGGTAACATCAGTACCAGAGAAAGCATCGTTCGGGTGCGCCCCTGAGGCATATCTACACCCCTATACACTAACTCATAGGGGCGAGTCGTTGACATTGGAGATGTATGTCTGCTCTGAATACCTAAACTCAAGCATACTGGTGTTGTTGGGAAAGTGAGGGTGAGTGAGTGAGGCGTGCCCAGCGCCCGTCTTGACGCAGTGACGCTGGTGAGTGAGTGAGTGAATGAGTGAGTGAGTGAGTGAGACGTACACCTATGTGAGACTGTTGTGTGGATGAGTATTAGGGTCCGCACGACTATACCTGAATACGATCAGTACTGTCACGAATGAATAAAGTGTGAGTGCAGATTGCACAACTATGTGTGACTCAGACCTGTGTGAATATGTACGACTATGTCGTTATGGCTCTGAACTTACCATTCATCGTCTAATGTGGCGCACGTGCCTGGTGGTACACTCTGTATAGCCCATAGGGAATAGGAACCAGTGTCTGGGTGTACGAGTCGCCCCTATGGGTTAGTGTATAGAGAGCTATACGAGAGCTTCCATATGATACCAATCACACTGTATTTAGACCAAGAATACCCCCTCAAACAACCCTGCGTCGTTCCAAAATGCCCGCTTTCTATACTACTGCCAGACTGCTCATGCGCAGAACGATGAAACCGGACTACACCAGTCCAATCCGACACTACCCTAAGAGAGCTTCACTATGACCCCTCACACGGCCTAATCGGACCACGGATGGTCCATCTCTATCCCACAACGTCTATTCAAATACCCTTTATCTACTGCGCATGCGCAGAAAGACGGCATTTCCACCCACACTTCCCCTACGATTGCTTCACTATGACACCTGACACGACACAATCGGATCAATATGGGTCCACCTGGGCCCCAAAACGTCCACCCCGATCTGCCTGCGTCATCAGAACTTTTGAACAAAAGTCAATCCATGGCCTTCTCATCGTCTTCTACAGCGCGAGACAGAAAAAAATAAGATGCCACACTCCATACCGTAAAGAAAAATGATGATATAATATAATGCCATATACGTATATATATATCCACCCTCTAGTCGATGAATATATCCGTAGGCTATCTCTCGCTGTATGACTATCCATGAGATTATAACCTATAAGCTATCGCGGAATATTCTGGGGAAAAAACGGCTCCTCCAATCAGAATAGTCACTTCAAGGGTAGGCTAGCGATTGGCTCGCTGCTTTTCCTTCAATACCTAGACGAGTAAGTTGATGCACCTCGCCATAAACATGGCATTTCTAATGGCTAATGGATGTGACGTCAGCCAATCCACAGACACTCCTACTTTGATCCCGCCTTTTCCATATACCTATAACATTGCGCTTGGAGTCCCAAGTCATCTTCCTTCAGGTATCCATGACCATGTATTGCTATACATAGGCTATCTCTCGCTACATATATAGATATGCCTATAACCTTTGACCCAGATTTTACGACGGGTGGCGCTCCATTTCCCGCGCCAAATATCCCCTGTACCTTAAGCATTACACCCAGCGTTGACGCCGGATTACGCCGGGCGGCGCATACACCTATAATCTTGATCGACCTCGAGAAGCGCTTCACGGAGATACCCGCCCCGACTCATTCGGACCCCTATGGGCCTACCTAGTCCCATTTGAAGGGGGTTTCCCCCAGATTTTAGCGTAAAGTTCGTGTTTCCGGTTTGTCAGGCTCCAGGAAATATCCTAAATTTTACATCTACCGCACCTGACTCCAATTCCCCTCTCCACGTTGTCATAGCAACCCAAGGTCAAAGGTCAAGGGCGGTGACGTCATCCAGCCACATTTTTACGCCTCCACCAAATATCCTAAGAGATTTAAGCTTTCTATACTACTTACGCCAACACCTGCAAAAGCTTTTCAGTCATTCGCATATCCTGCAAGATCGCAAAAAGTGATCACCCAAACAAGTCGTTTAGAAGACATCATGTTACACAGGTTTACCTGAGTGTCAAAAGCACCACCTACATATAGCGATAAGCAAACACCATGAAACACAAT
This sequence comes from Hanleya hanleyi, assembly GCA_036873755.1. NCBI lineage: Eukaryota > Metazoa > Mollusca > Polyplacophora > Lepidopleurida > Hanleyidae > Hanleya > Hanleya hanleyi. Next base: position 24,148 of record JAVTVY010007169.1, read on the forward strand.
CATGCAAAATCCAAAGCTCCAGGGAGATGACACATAAGAGTTTTAATATGAGAAATTTCATTTCATTTAAATGGGCATACGATTTTCACTGAAAGTGAATTATCATGTCAGCAATGCTATAAATATGCTCGGCACCCTACAACAGAACAATTGGTAGACTTTCATTTTATGAAAAAACATCTATTTAGATGCAAAAACGTACCTGCACAGTTACAACAACAACACCAAAACCTGTTCAGCAATATGACTATCATTCAAGATCGTTATAATCAAATTCCACAGAAATCAACCAACCCGTTTAGACGACATCTTGCCACAACATTTTACCTATGCTCTGAATACAGCGCCATCTAGTGGCGAACAGCGTTCACTAAAACACAACCTGACAAAGGAGGTGTTCGCTTTAGATGGATATTTTTCCCTTCAGAGTCGCTCTCTGCTGCTCTATTGTCTCGCTCCGAGCCGGCCGGTAAATTGTGACGTAATGCTCAGGTATTCCCCAACTCTTTGTCAGACAGGCGAGGCCAGTCAAATGGGAAATTCTGGTTCATATTCTCATACGGTTACCATTGGCACATATTGGCACATGCATAATCAATTGGGAAAGCAAGCGTCACCACTTGTTGAGAGTCATTTCCTTAATAAAGGCCTTGATATAAGACAAGGTTAACCTTATAACTTTTCAATTCATAGTTACAACTTTCCGCTGCCCTAAGACGAAATTATATATGTGTAACAATTAATTTTTTGCTCTGCTGGATCGTCAGAATATTGAAATACTGACTGTGTGTGGAGTTGTTTGTGTGCAATTCTATTGACGAATTATAATAAAATAAGGGATTATGTGCGTTAGGGGTTCGCTGTCTTTATTTCTCTTTAAAGTCCAAAATGATGAATATGGGAGAAAAGGGAAAAAATGAAGAAAAAAAATTTCGGGGATTTGGGGATTCGAACCAAAATGTTGGTTTTCTTTCAATCTGTAGTCCGACACTGTAACCATTCGGCCAAGCAGCTGTTACAATTATCAAAATGAGGAATCATGTGCCGAATGGCGGTGAACTACACCCTTTCAGAGCATTACAAGCGTTTTGGCATATTTCAATATCAGGAAAATATGACACCTTTAACCAAAACGATTCTTCCGTATCATTTTGGATCAAACCCACCGCATTTCGATATGTAAGACTCGTTTTGGTTAAAGGTGTCATATTTTATATATGAATGGAATTCCCTTCAAGAATATCGCCAAAAATTGCAAAAACAAACAAATACTTATTTTCTAATACTCGTAATATTTTTTTGACACATCTCTTCTCGGCAAAAACTGGGAATATGAAAATTCAGTATTTTCTCTCTCAAGCTAATAACTTTTAAAGTAAACGAGAGGAAATTATATTTTCGGTTTATAAACGCAACACACTAAGGAAAAAAATACGGTCAAACCGAACACCTCCTTTTCCAGGAAGCACGCCAATATTGACCCGAAACTGTTTAACTGTTACAGATATATCCATGCTCAAATTCGCGGCTGAAACTCGGAATGAAGGCTTTCGCTATCGAGCCAAAGTGTAATTAAAAATACATTGTTAAACAAGACGTTTAACAATGTATTTTTAATTACACTTTGGCTTTCTTTCGTCTTGACCAATAGTGCTATAATTTTATAATAACGATGTATAGTATCCAACGGAATACATGTCATGTGTAAATTGTATACAATTTGCTCTTGGTAATTAACACTAATAACCTGTTTTTCTCCACAGAATGGTGAGTTGGAAAGAGTATTTGAGGGACCAGGCCTTATATCTTCTTTCTGCGCGCTGTAATGCTCAAACTTTGCCCATCGACGCCATCCATGTAGATCAAACCAAGGCCGTTCTCGCCACCAAGCATTAATTACAGGACTCGGAAGAATGATCTCAGAAGAGTATGACAAGGCGAAAGTTTATAGAGGCAATAACGACGTCTCGAGATTGGAATCTTACTCATAATAGATACGAACTGACGTCATTGACTACGTCATGTCTGGCATCTGTCATTTCTTTACATTAACAATATTGAAAGATCGGACGATTGGACTTATATTTGCTCTAATATACATGACAAACATGACAAAGTAGCATAATCGGTGTATCAAATAACCATTTCGATGTTTCGATGATACTACTTCGATCGCGTGACAATCCTATTAGGTACTTTTAAGATGTTTAGAAATTCTACCAGCCTAAGCTTCGCTTCTATCATACTTTGAGTATTATCTGTGACCCATACTACAAAACCACGTCCACTTTAAGGCGCGGTACTGTTTACAAAGTGCGCTGTAAAATCCTTTGTGCTTCGAACAAGCCTGACAGAAAGAACCAGCTTACGAAACAACTGGAAATATTATTAAGTGATCATTGACCGCCATGTAATCTCTCCTACTGAGTTGCCGGTATTCATCGATTTGCTTGACTTTTTCACCCCGGTATGAGAATTTACCTGGGTCAGTTATGACGCGATTGTGGTCAGGTGAGTAGGAGTTGAGCCAACGCTAATTTGACCTCACCAGTTGTATAGATTCTAAGTTCAGACAAAACTAAACTTCTTTAACGTTGGAGGCGTGAAATGTTTTCGGGACTACCAGAAAAGGTAGAGCTGCAAAACGGTGTGTTGTATTGACGATTTGTCACGCAAATTATATTTCTTTCTGTGTAATTGGCTACAAACCTACTGAAAAATGGATCCTAGGGGTAGACCCAATTCTGCTATTAACTCGAGAGAAGCCCGATTCTTGGACGAGAAGCTGAACAAGGTATCCAGCTTGGAGCAGAAGCTACAGCGGCACCGCCATCTGGGCAATGCTCACAAAGCTGTCGTGAAGGAACTATACAGCTCAAATTCTAAAACCAACCTTCTGGCCGCGGAAACTGTCAGTAGCAAGGAGGCCACTTGTACTAAAACACCAGCCAGTGCCAAGGCTGGAAACAGTACTAGGATAGCAGCCAGTACCAAGACAGCAGCCCGTGCCAAGACAGCAGGCAGTACCAAGACAGCAGCCAGGCCCAAGACAGTAGCCGGTACCAAGACAGCAGTCAGTGCCAAGACAGTAGTCAGTGCCCAGGCAACATCCAGTACCAGGACAGCAGCCAACCTTGAATCAGCAACAAAAACCGAAGCCACAACCATTACCAAGACACCGTCTGATACCAACGCTCCCTGGGAATATTGCACACTTCCTGCTATTACCGTGGATACGCCAAAAGTATCTTTCGACAAGCGGAGGCCATCTCTGAGTTGTGGTGACTTGAACGATTTCAGCACTGAAGAAGACGAAGAAAATCTACGTAGATTCAGAGGCCGTAGGTGTAGTTCTGCGAAAAGTGAAAGTGACTTGCTCTATGAGAACTGGGAAACCAATCTGAAAACCGGGGAAAACCTGACCGTGAATCCCTGCTATTTCAACAAACTGCCCGGTAACGATTCCAGGAGAGCGTCCTTTAATAGCGATGGTGGTGGATCGGCGAGGGATCTCCTGAGGCGATCCTCGGATGTAATCAATAGTCTCAAACATGCATTAACTCCTGAGAATCGCAGAGAATCGCTCGCCCAGTCGTCCCTGTACGCCATGACGAAGGCCGAGAAGGACCTGTTGCGACACTGTGTCCGAGCCCAGCGGAGAAAGTCCCTATCAATGAACGACCTTGGCCCGTACTCTATGATTACTTGCCGTTATCTCCGTATCCCAGGCCATTACCTTCCCGACAATTGAAGCAATTGCAGAGAAATTCGCTGTAATTTAGCTATGCCATTATCTCCCCTGCTAACTTATATTATCAGTGAAGGTGAAACATGACGTCATTACAGGGGAAATAATTCTGCTCCTGCGTAATGATGTCGCCAACGTTGTTTGAGACGGGAACTACCCTAATTTCTAGTGAAACTGTTTGGAATGTAATCAGTATTCTGTAAATGACAGTTAACAGTGTCTTAAACTGTTTGTGTCATTTAATGTTGTGATCTAAACATGCATCCTCCTTCCGCTCACAATCTCAACTGCGTATATACTCGAATTCCACCGGTGAGGAAAAACTGCGGGATTGCTGTTCATGTTAACCCTATTCTGGCAGTCATATTGATGGCGAGAATGAAATCTCGTTCTATGATAACACCAAGACTGATAAGTATCTGTTCATCGACGTCGTATGAGTCAAAAAAGACTTTACGCGTCAATGATGGACATACTTTGATCGTAGTCGGCTGTTAGCACCCGCGTATACATGTAGATATCAAATGGAATACTTAAGTTTTGAGATGTTGAAAAGTGTGGAACTCTCCAAGTTTGAAGAGACAAATAGCTGTATCACAAGAGCAATGCAAACTGGTCCAAATCCATTATAGTTTTGACCCAGAGTTGCAAACTGTAATACAGGATCATTTATTTGTATATATTGACTGGCATTCTGGCCTACTGAACAATCGCTGTGTCAACTGAAATAATTTCCTGGCATTTAAGAGTTCCATTTGCTGGGAACTGCGATGTAACCCAAATAATCTGTATTTAACCAACATCAACCAATTGGCGGAAGAGATGTCAATGATCCGACGAGAAAACGCGATGTTCCTATTGTCCTAACCCCATCACTGTCAAACTGCACTTTCGTTCATATGTCAAAAGTCGTTTCACAAAGTTATATGTGGAATATATATCACGTTTTATTGTGCATGTTCATTCGGATATCACGGAGCTTTCAAACGTTCCATCGTTCACTATGTTCTCAAAACTGTATTATTAAGTTATTACCATCTGTCGTTTTTGTTAACGTCTATTTCCATGACCAACTCTCAAATTTACACAGAATCAATGTATAGACCGTTTCAGAACGATATTTTATGCATGCATGTTATTAAATTACATTCAGTCATACTCCGGTACAAAGACACATATTATTACCATTAATCTGGCGCAGCTCAAACTAATACTTTTGTTCAGTTGACAAGCACTGTTGGATTTTAATCTACTTATAACTGCCAATCTTACAAATCCGATTACGCACTATAAACAATATACAATTTGAATGCCCTAGGTCAAGAGTAGTTCTTGCTAGATTTGACCACGCCAATAGATTTATTCACAGCCCCAGTGGCTTAACAGAACAACGTACCTAGATATGGAACACAGGTAGAAGGTATACAGAGATTCGTTCTGTTTTTACCGATACCACATGGACTAATTATTCTCCTGCTACTTGCTTTTATGTGACGAAAAGTAGAAAGCATGACAAAAAAATCACAAACTCTCAGTCTGGGTGTGCGCGAATTGGGAAGATCATGTCGGGAACTCATGCAACACACCTCTCACATCCACGGATTCAAAGCAGGATGTTACGTGAATGGCAACGGTTGTGGAACAGCCGAGGTAAACGGAAAACAACTAGTGATACCATTAATTACTGTGATCCCACCTGAAGACGGACCTCCAGGAAGAGTCAGATTTAAACAAGACCACCCATTCCAACAGAGTCCACATAGTCCGAGAGGCGAACATTCCACCCACCTTTCAGCAGCCATTCCCGAAGACGCACCAAGGCGACATTTCGTCCACCAATCAAAGCAACGGCGTCAAAGTTTGAGAAAATCTCTTCTCAGAGCTCGTATCGTTCAACACCATGCTAAACTGATCAAAGGACAAGGTGATAAGACACCCACAATTACAATCCGTGCTAGATCTGGGTCGTCGCCACGAACACCACCAGGCTACTCCAGGCCCGTATCACCCAAACAACACGTTTCTAGAGATACAATGAACTCGCCCAACAAGGTGTTTCGAGAACGATCTCGCCTCATCTCTCGTGTTCCCGGAAAGTGGGGCAGACGAACACAGCTAGCAAAGAAAGTGAGTGTTGTTGCAAGTATGGCACCACCTACTCGAAAAGAATGGACACTGGTTGAACAAATTTCTCTCCCACCGATCACTGATAATACCGACTGGATAACGATTCATCGTCGTAAGTTGCGAAATGCCACAGAAGCAGAAGCCCCCCTTCCAAGTCCCAGAGGGCTCTTGATAAATAGTGTTCAAAGGTTGCCGCCCGTCCGACGTCATATGGCGAAGTCCGAAAAATCAAAAAGGGAGTTCATGCTATGATAGTCGTAAATGTGAATGTGACAAAATGTTTATAATGTTCTCATCACACGGCTTCACATCCAGTTTAGAGCTGCCGCGGGTTAACTCTCATTGCAGGTAATCAGATGTCAGATAAATGTTACAGGTCTGAATAGGACAACGCCAATTCTTACGTCATTTGTTTACGTGTGGTTATAATTACTTGCTGGACATTTCTTTTACGAATCCTGATTCGTAATTGTATTACCTTCTATACGAAAAAAAGAGTTGAACTGTGTCTCATGCAAAATCTGACAGATTTTTATTCTCTGAAATGCCCGAGATGAAGTTCGCTATTGTTCATCATAATATATATGTTAAGTTAAAAGGACCACCGTGTTCCAGCGAAGGAAGGTGTAACTTTTAGGTGAATGTGCTTCGATCATAACTGAGAAACAATCAGAAATTCCCTTCATGGATGACCCTCATCTCTCAAAAAACGGTTGCTGATTCCGGTCTGCCGTATTATACAATCTCCGATCAAATGGTTGGTACGTCTTGAACTCTTCCATGTATTTTAATAGATTATGGCTCTTCTTATGACTCTTCTGTGTCGAAACGAATTTTATCAACAAAAAGTTAGGAGCTATCTTTCTTAATATATACACTATTTAGGACGACATTTTGATGGCAGGTTTGTTGTATGAACTGTATGCAATGTTTACACCTTGAATATTACCGGCACTCAGTGTCAAATGCCGTGATATGCTTGTCACAAGGTTTTGCAGATCAGTAATTACAATGTCGGAACCAGCGCTCCTCAGCCCCGGATGTTAGCTCAGTAGAGCATGCGTGAGAGACGCTGTCAGGGAACGGGAGCTTGGGACTGGTCAGTTATTGATTATGAAATGATAATATATATATTCATTAATTATCCAATATTATCGTTAATCAGTAAGATATTAGTTATGGTCATCATTAATTATGATATGATAATTGGTATCATAATAGATGATTGACCAGTCCCAAGCGCATGTGTGCCAGAGTCATGTATTCTACAAATGATATATTTGAATTTAATATCAATAAATATTTTGAATTTAGCTATAGTTGTACTTTTTGACGAAAAGGCTTTTCTCAAGTCTCTCTTGTTCTTAGCTTTGGTATACATATTCTACACACAGTGTCCTGGGGCTAATTTTCGAAAGGGCCCTAAATCCAAATGCACCATCCTTTTTGAGATTAATTTTTCCATCTGTAAGCTGATAATATCACAACATCAACACCAATGTTCAGAGGAGGCGACGCGACATGCAAACCACAACCATATTTCGGTAGCCTTAAAACCCTTGGTCGTGTGGATGGGCGTGACTGATGTCCTCCACTCGAGAACTCATTGGAGTTGTGTGAATAAATGGTGATATCTCTAGAATGTGAGAGTATTGAGCATTGAAAGCTGTTAGAAGGACAGAAGGACCAACCAAGGTATATTTTATAACCATTCGCTGTGGTTTAATTTCGTGTGCAGCTAGAATGTTACACGATTTTTTTCACAAGAATCTTCAGAATGATGAATTAGAAAGGGGAGAAATCTCGGCCATAACACAGAATAGCCTATTCAGCCGATAATTTCTGCGTTAGTTTTTACCCCTCGGCCATTTTTTCCTCGGGGTATTGTCGTCCCCATGTACGTCCGTCCGTCCGTACGTCCGTTACCGCATTTTAGACAAAACCGCTTGAGACACAACCACCAAATTTTTAACGCTTATTTATCTAGTGCTAAATCAGACGCATATCGAAACTTTTACAGACGCATATCGAAACGGCCCAAATTTTACAGAGCTATGCCCCTTAACAAATATATTAATTTCTATTTCTGTCCTATATGCTTGAATTTAACCAACTATATCTGCAGAACTGTGTTCGATATAGCTACAATATTTTGTAAACTTATTTATATTGTTGTATTCTAGAAACCAGCAAGATATTACTCGCCTCGGCCCTTATTTTACAGAGTTATGCCCCTTTTCGGGTGCAATTATCTCTGATTTTGTGATATATGCTTGAATGTAACCAGTTATATATAATTAACTGTGTTTGGTACAGCTACCAAATTATTAGGAAACTTTCTTATCCAGTTATACTCTATATACCTAGAAAACAAATTAGTTGTCTCGGCCCGTATTTTATGGAGTTATGCCCCTTTCGGATGTAATAATCTCCAATTTTGTGATCTGTAGTTGAATGTACAAGTTATATCTGAAGATCCGTGTTCAGCACAGGTGCCACATTTTGGAAACTTAATTTATCTACTTGTATTCTTACCCCTCGTCCATTTTGGCATCGGGGGTATTGTCGTCGCCATGTACGTCCGACCGTTACCACATTTTAGGCAAAACCGCTGGAGACACAACCACCAAATTTTCAACACTTATTTATCTAGTGCTAAGTGAGATGCCTACCGAAAGTGGGCCCCTCAACCCATATTTTACAGAATTATGCCCCTTTACAGATATATTACTTTCTATTTCTGTCCTATATGCTTGAATGTAACCAACTATATCTGCAGAACTGTGTTCGATATAGCTACTATATTTTGAAAACTTATTTATATTGTTGTATTCTAGAAGCCAACAAAAAATTACTCGCCTCGGCCCTTATTTTACAGAGTTATGCCCTTTTTCGGGTGCAGTTATCTCTGGTTTTGTGATATATGCTTGAATGTAACCAGTTATATATAATTAACTGTGTTTGGTAGAGCTACCAAATTATTAGGAAACTTTCTTATCCAGTTATACTCTATATACCTAGAAAACAAATTAGTTGTCTCGGCCCGTATTTTATGAAGTTATGTCCCTTTCGGATGTAATAATCTCCAATTTTGTGATCTGTAGTTTAATGTACAAGTTATATCTGAATATCAGTACAAGTTATATCTGAATTTCAGTACAGGTGCCAAATTTTGGAAACTTATTTTATCTACTTGTATTCTTACCCCTCGTCCATTTTGGCCTCGGGGGTATTGTCGTCGCCATGTACGTCCGACCGTTACCACATTTTAGGCAAAACCGCTGGAGACACAACCACCAAATTTTCAACACTTATTTATCTAGTGCTAAGATGCCTCCGAAAGTGGCTCCCCTCGGCCCATATTTTACAGAATTATGCCCCTTTACAGATATATTAATTTCTGTTTCTGTCCCATATGCTTGAATGTAACTAACTATATCTGCAGAACTGTAATACTTAGCATGCTTAGTTCTATACTCCATACACTGATCTGTTGATACATCCATACACTGCAAATTGTAAATTACCTTTAGCTTGATCATCCCACATACTCTTCCCCAATTCACTCTCTTCCCCAATTCACTCTACACATGGGTCTCAATCACTTGGGGAAAGCCGAAGGGTTTTGATTAGATCAATCTCATGTTCAGATGTGGTTTTGGTGGTTGTGCCGCGTGCTGCGGAAACTAGCCGTAACCATTCCATTATCCAAAAAACTCTTCCAATGCAAATGAATCCAATATGTGAACCACCGATATGGCGTAACATGGATTTCCAGCTATCAGGCATTGAAGTCTCACTTTGGCTGAATATTAAATCGGGTGATTTTGGTAACAGTACACCAGACTAAATCTGATCATGGCTATGCAGTTGTATTCCAATTCCCATTAAAAATATTTTGTCGAGAAACTTCAGACAAATTAGTTTTCCCAATGAAGCAATCTGTTCACTGCCCAATGATGTCGGGAAGACATCTTGATCTTCTTAACGCCAAATCTGTACCACTGATCTGCATTTTTTCTATGATGAATTTCAAAGTTGTTTTCCTTGAGTATTCTATGTCAGGCATGCTTTCATTGTGACTGTTCATAGGAACACCATACGGATCTTTTTAGCCCACCATCACCAGATGGTGGGCTGTTCAAATCACTTTTCGTCCGTGGTCCGTCGTCCGTCCGTCGGGGCGGACGTCCGTCAGTCCATAAACGATCGTCCGCCCGTCGTCCGTCCGTCCGTCAGTCCATAAACAATTCTTGTTATCACGATTTCTCAGGAACTACTTTATGGATCTTTCTCAAATTTGGTACACAGGTTCCCCTTGGGGTCTAATTGTGCAAGATACGTTTTCTGGTCCGATTCGAAAACCCAATATGGACACCAGGCAGCCATCTTGGAGTTCCCCATGAAATCTTGTTATCGCGATTTCTCAAGAACTACAGCTTGGATCTTTCTCACATTTGGTACACAGGTTCCCACTGGGGTTTAGTTGTGCAAGATACCTTTTCTGGTCCGATTCGAAAATCCAATATGGCCACCAGACAGCAATCTTGGATTTTCCCATGAAACATTGTTATCGTCATTTCTCAGGAAGTACTGTATGGATCTTTCTCAAATTTGGCGCACAGGTTCTCCTTGGATTCTAGTTGTGTAAGATACATTTTCTGGTCCGATTCCAAAATCCAGTATGGCCACCAGGCAGCCATCTTGAATTTCCTCATGAAACTTTGTTATCGTCATTTCTCAGGAAATACTGCATGGATCTTTCTCTAATTTGGTACACAGGTTCCCCTTACGGTCTAGTTGTGCAACATGCCTTTTTCCGTCCGAATCGAAAATCTAATATGGTCACAAGGCGGCCATCTTGGATTTCCCCATGAAACCTTGTTATCGCGATTTCTCAGGAACTACTGCATGGATCTTTCTCAAATTTGGTACACAGTTTCCCCTTGGGGTCTAGTTGTGCAAGATACCTTTTCTGGTCTGATTCGAAAATCCAATATCGACACCAGGCATCCATCTTGGATTTCCCCATGAAATCTTGTTATCACGATTTCTCAGGAACTACAGCATGGATGTTTCTCAAATTTGGTACACAGGTTCCCCTTGGGGTTTAGTTGTGCAACATCCCTTTTCCGGTCCGATTCGAAAATCCAATATGGCCGCCAGGCAGCCATCTTGGATTTCCGCATGAAACCTTGTTATCGCGATTTCTCAGGAAGTACTGCATGGATCTTTCTCAAATTTGGTACACAGTTTCCCCTTGGGGTCTAGTTGTGCAACATACCTTTTTCGGTCCGAATCGAAAATTCAACATGGCCACAAGGCAGCCATCTTGGAGTTCCCCATGAAATCTTGTTATCGCGATTTCTCAAGAACTACAGCTTGGATCTTTCTCAAATTTGGTACACGGCTTCCCACTGGGGTTTAGTTGTGCAAGATACCTTTTCTGGTCCGATTCGAAAATCCAATATGGCCACCAGACAGCAATCTTGGATTTTCCCATGAAACATTGTTATCGTCATTTCTCAGGAAGTACTGTATGGATCTTTCTCAAATTTGGCACACAGGTTCTCCTTGGGTTCTAGTTGTGTAAGATACATTTTCTGGTCCGATTCCAAAATCCAGTATGGCCACCAGGCAGCCATCTTGAATTTCCTCATGAAACTTTGTTATCGTCATTTCTCAGGAAATACTGCATGGATCTTTCTCTAATTTGGTACACAGGTTCCCCTTACGGTCTAGTTGTGCAACATGCCTTTTTCCGTCCGAATCGAAAATCTAATATGGTCACAAGGCGGCCATCTTGGATTTCCCCATGAAACCTTGTTATCGCGATTTCTCAGGAACTACTGCATGGATCTTTCTCAAATTTGGTACACAGTTTCCCCTTGGGGTCTAGTTGTGCAAGATACCTTTTCTGGTCTGATTCGAAAATCCAATATCGACACCAGGCATCCATCTTGGATTTCCCCATGAAATCTTGTTATCACGATTTCTCAGGAACTACAGCATGGATGTTTCTCAAATTTGGTACACAGGTTCCCCTTGGGGTTTAGTTGTGCAACATCCCTTTTCCGGTCCGATTCGAAAATCCAATATGGCCGCCAGGCAGCCATCTTGGATTTCCGCATGAAACCTTGTTATCGCGATTTCTCAGGAAGTACTGCATGGATCTTTCTCAAATTTGGTACACAGTTTCCCCTTGGGGTCTAGTTGTGCAACATACCTTTTTCGGTCCGAATCGAAAATTCAACATGGCCACAAGGCGGCAATCTTGGATTTCTCCATGAAACCTTGTTATCGCGATTTCTCAGGAACTACTGCATGAATCTTTCTCAAATTTGGTACACGGCTTCCCCTTGGGTCTAGTTGTGCAAGATACCTTTTCTGGTCTGATTCGAAAATTCAATATGGCCACCAGGCAGCCATCTTGGATTTCCTCGTGAAACATTGTTATCGTCATTTCTCAGGAAATACTGCATGGATCTTTCTCAAATTTGGTACACGTGTTCTCCTTGGGGTCTAGTTGTGCAAGATACCTTTTCTGATCCGATTCGAAAATCCAATAAGGCCACAAGGCGGCCATCTTGGATTTCTCCATGAAACCTTGTTACCGCGACTTCTCAGGAACTACAGCATGGATCTTTCTCAAATTTGGTACACGGCTTCCCCTTGGGGTCTAGTTGTGCAAGATATCTTTTCTGGTCTGATTCGAATATCCAATATGGCCACCAGGCAGCCATCTTGGATTTCCTCATGAAACATTGTTACTGCATAGATCTTTCTCAAATTTGGTACACATGGTCTCCTTGGGGTGCAGTTGTGCAAGATACCTTTTCTGGTCCGATTCGAAAATCCAATATAGCCACAAGGCAGCCATCTTGGATTTCCCCAAGAAACTTTATCGTCATTTCTCAGGAAGTACTGCATGGATCTTTCTCAAATTTGGTACAGGGGTCCCCTTGTGATCTAGTTGTGCAAGATATCTTTTCTGGTTCGATTCGAAAATCCAACATGGCCACCAGGCGGTCATCTTGGATTTCCTCATACAAATTTGTTATCGTGATTCCTCAGGAAGTACTGCTGGGATCTCTCTCAAATTTGGTACATAGGTTCCCCTTGGGGTCTAGTTGTGCAAAATACCTTTTTCGATGCGATTCGAAAATCCAATATGGCCAGCAGGCGCCCATCTTGGATTTCCCCATGAAAATTTGTTACCGTGATTTCTCAAGAAATACTGCATGGATCTTTCTGAAATTTGATACACAGGCCCCACATGGGGCCTAGTTCTTCAAGATACCTTATTTGGTCTGATTCCAAAATCCAAGTTACGCTTCAAATTATTCCCGAGTTGTGACGTTGCATCACAAGAGTCGGCGGATGAAACGGTGGAGCATATTCTATATATTGACTATAGAGAATATCCGTACCTTCACCTTCCATATCAAGGAGTTCAAATAATTCGGAATTAAAATGTTCTTTAGTCCATGCAGTTTGCAAGTGAACTGCCCCACCGTTTCGTCTGCCGGCGGGTCGGCTACATGAAGGGACGTCGCTCTTGTGACACTACGTCACAACTGGACAACTGTAGACTACTGCATGTTTCGATCCAAGGGAGATAATCAGGATTCAGACACTTTCGAAGTTTCAAATTTACTGCGCGAACCGAATCCCTTCAGTATTAAGTATTGTACCATCTTACTATTTTCGAGCATGGTATCTTAAAAGAGATATCTCAAACTAGCCCAGTAAACAGAACAGAACTAGCATTCGTTCCTAATTATAAAATCTTAAGTATGTTTCATAGCTCATGCCAAAGTGTCAAAGAGATTTGTCTTCGCTTTCAGTACCCAATGATGACACGTGCAAAAATAAAAAAAATAAAATAAAATACTACAAAACGAAGACGAAGAATACTCCGTACATGTACATTCACTTTCAGACTAACTTTGCTCATTTCTCTTGTACTGTAACAACTGACATAAGTACAGTTTTTAGAAATCTTGAAACTCCTGAAACTTAGAAAGATGATATCTTGGTGTTTTACAGTGTCCCTTTTTCGATCTTTTTCGCTCAGATTCGAAATTCTATAAACAAAATTACAAATCAATTTATTGTTCCTAGTAACAATGGACAAAAAGATCATCTTGTCATTAGCTTACACTTATCGGACAATGGTGGGCACCAAGATCCTTCAGATCTCTCATATTACACGATGTGCATTCGGCTCCTATAGACCTAGGTTACAAATAAACGGAAATAGACACAAGTTATGAAACGTAGCGGTACAGACCGTACATACTACAATCGTACTTAACTATCAGTGAGGGGTACTTACTATAGATTTTTCATACTACAATCATTCTCAACTAGCTCTACAGATCTTGTACATTATAATCGTACTTAACTAGTGTTATATTGATATAATTGTACCATGTATATGTATATATATGGACGGCTTGGCTATGATTCAATATCAATGTGCGATAACATCAACGGTGGACAGACAATCTTACATTGACCTTAGAAATTACATTAACGTAGGGCCAATACACTGCGAAAAAAATTGTGTTGAAGTCATTTTAGCACCAGAATTGTGTTGAAAACAACACAACTTGTGTTAGAATCAACACTAATTTGTATTGATATATAAAGTTTAACACAAAACCATGTTGATTTCAACGCAAAACATCTTGTGTTGAAGCCATTTTAGCACAAAATTGTGTTAAAACAACACAATATTTTTCACAGTGTACGTATACACAGACTAAATCTAAAAAGCTAGATTTATAGCTTCAAGATATATTATGATAACAGCGTAACCATATAAATTGAGCTTGTAAAAAGTACAATTTTATCATGAGTGACGTACTACTCGCATGACCGAGAGTGACACCATCAGTAGAATGGGAATATTCGAAGTAATATAAGCGTTAATACGGGTGCCCACATGTGTTGGGGCGCTTAGACTGGTCCACGACAATAAGACTGGCGTTGATGTGCGTTACTGCGCTACGAGAAATTAATGTAAATTCCACGAAATACCACATGGACATTCAGACCAATTACAGCTTCTGAGCTCTGTCCCTGGGGTCTCGAGGCATTGAGGCAGTAGAGGACATTCATTTCTAGGTTGAATGTTGTTTTTTTTAAATTTCAGTATTTTTTATCAGGTAGAAGATAATCAATGAAACAAATGAGGGTCACCATACTCGTTAAAAAAATATAGCAGCCAAATGCATTTATACCACTTAAAATTCATAACAGTGAATACATGTATATGAATTTTTCCTGCTTGATGCTTAATAAATCAAACTTCCCGATGAAATTTTTTCCCCATTTTGCTATATAATACTAAACACATATAGTTTTTGTTGAATATGTAATAAAACAGGGGGACACCAGGCTCTCTTAGAAAATATTAGCGGCATAACAGATAAACTGAACCTTTCCAGTCCTATTTCCAAGAGGGGTTGGGGGCAGGGAATTGGGGTTGTGGTAGGGAATTGGGGTTGTGGTAGGGAATATTATTGGGGGTTCATTTATTAGCCATTTAAAAGTTTGCTTTCTCTTGAAATTGACTAAGAGTGAATTTTGAGGAATTTCAGATGCATCATTTTCAACCCCGGGAGCACTCTGCATCCTCCAACCGTTGAATCTAAAATGCCGACTTTTTGGTCAGTCCTATCACACTATCGAACCACCAGTAAAACGCACAAATGATTCTGTTTTGTCTTTTGTTGACTTTTAGCCCATTTTGAGATATCTGGGTACTTTTGCTAGGAAATTCAGCTGGTTTTGAAAAATTCAAAAAATCTCCATGTTGTAGCCCCATAAGAGCAGAAAAATGAACGTCCTCTACTCCCTGAAGACAGGCATTCGTGGGCATTACTATATGGATCTTGTTAAAAAAAAGTGTCTTTTCGCAATCTTTCGCTGACGAAAATAACGAAACGGGAGATAAATAATATGCCAATTTGATACAGTTTGACCGCTTCTTTGTCCATGTACCATCTATCATGACTGTTTTGATGCTGACAAAATGTGATCAAATGTGTGAGAAAAACCTCGATTGATTTTAATGTTTTCGCGCCTTTCTGACATCTTGTGAGAATATGACCTTCGCTGTTTTTATCTCATGACCTTTCTGATCACGTGAATAAACACACGTCGCTATTGGTTTAAAACCGGCATGGATCGATTTCTTGATTACGTGAGCCAAAAGGTTAACCCCATTCTGCGCATGTCCCTGTAAACTGTGGAGAAAGAAACACAACGGTTTTGTTGACAAAATCCGTGTTTGATGGCACACTGTAAAAACGGCCAATTTCAGGGAGTAAATGTTCAACCTGTTATCAGTTCAACGTTGAACCAATTTTTAATGACAGTAAACGTTTACCCGGAATCTGGTTGAACGTTTTCAGTTCGAATTCAAGCATATATTGATACTTGCATGGAGGTAAACGTTGAACCTGTTATTGGTTCTTCTTTCAACCTATAACTGGTTCTACGTATAACCACATGATACTAGCTTGGGCGTAAACGTTGAACCTATTATTGGTTCTACGTTCAACCTATAACTGGTTATACGTTCAACCACATGAAACTCCGTGCATGGTAAAACGACACCAACATGACCGAAACAATGGGATATGAATGTCTGAGAACAGGGAGTAATTTTCTTATTAATATTAAGTTAAATTCTGCAGACTTTTCCAAATAAACCATGTGGTTATGCTTAAAACTGAATGTCCAAGTCGTTAATAACGCGTGTCGATTTGGGAAACTTCGCTGTTATGCACTTATTTTGATGGCATATTACTATTTTCGCTCATAAAATAGCCTATCAACAGTCAGAAACAATCATAGAAGTTATCAAAAATGAAAGACGTATTACTGTTGTGTGGGTCAAAATTATTCTCGACCGAGTATACGTTCAACTGTTTTTCGGTTCAACGTATTTCCCGCCCTCGTTATTGTTTTTCCCGCGGTGGTCGTCCAAAGAACCACTTTTTGGTTCAACGTTCAACTGGACTATGGTTCAACTGGTCATCGGTTATCGTCCTTGGTTTTATGAAGCGCCACCTACTGGATTGCAGTGTGAGGAGGAGAGAGAACGTGTGGTGTTGTTGGCAGCTTAACAATGAACATTACTCGTCCCGTTACATCTGTTTTCTGGTAAGTAATATGGACAAACAATTGTTTGAACTGAATACGTTACGCACAGATATCTCGTCCCCGTTGCTTTCGCTTTATGTTTTGAAATCGAAGCTGTGTCGAAAACTGGGCTATGCTTCATTGTTCATTCTCCGTTCATTTATTCATTGCGTGAAAGAATTTTGCTGTCTGTTGTCTGTTTTAATATGTCATTGATATAATTTACTGTTACCACTTGGCAGTATTTTGCAATTTCCAATCACTTATTACATTTAGCATGTCGTTTTTCCATACCAGTTGTGGATGAGTGCAATCTAAGGCCCTTACAGGCTATATAATTTCCTATGTATTTCCAAAAAAGAATTAATTAAACTGTCACTATATCTGCATAGGTCAACAGCTATATACATATGGATACCAGTAATTATCAGCCGCGTTGTCCACAAAAATACTTGCAATACGCTTTGTGGCTTGTTGAACTCTAAGGTCCTTGCAAACTAATATGCATTAATCTCCTATTCCAAAAAAAATTCCTATGCAGGCCTTGTTTTTCGTCAAATTTCACAGGAATCCAAATAGATTCTCGCAACCAGCTGTATGGGAATCCACAGGAATCCAATGCTATCATTTCTATACAGATTGCTAATATTTTACCGCAAATTATTTTGCGGGAGTGCCGACGGGAATCGGATTCCCGGATTCCCGTGGAAAAACAAGCCCTGCTATGCATGTTATAATCCTATAATAATTCAAAACATCTATTAACATTCAGTCACCCCTCAATTTTGCCTGAAATTCTAATCAGTCCAATGAATTTATAATAGTTACATAATGTTGTAAGACTGTATCAAATGTTGGCAACATTTTGTGTCCAATGGGGTAATATCATGTCAACATTGTGTAACTGTTTATCCAGTGATCAAGTGAGAAGTGTGAGAAGTCCAGCTGCCCTAGTGCCTGATCGACGAAGAAGTCATTTTGATGTTTATGAAATACACCATGATGGATGACAAGTAGTACCGGTAAGTGAATACATTACAAGGACACAATCAAAGAAAATTTGAGTAGTCATTGATAAGACTTGATAAATGATACATCATAACTGTACCATGTATTACCACATAACCCCCCACCCCCAGCATGCCCACTACATAACCCCCCCCCCACCATGCCCACTACACACACATCCAGTTAGGGGGGAGGGGGGGTGTCAAGAGGCAAATGGATGAGATTTACAAACATGCAACATAGGGTGGTAGCTACCAAATTAGTATACTATAATATCCATGTTAGTAATTATGATTTTTTTTCCAATCCAGATAAGGGGGCATGGTGGTAAAGTGTGTGTGTGGGGGAGGAGGGGGGGTGGTGAAAATATATACTATTTTTATGTGGCAAGACCATGTGGGATTGATTTCATGAGATATTCCCGAGGCAGGGTGGTGGCATGAGAAATTGCCAGGGGTTGCGAGGGGCCGAGTGAGTGAGTGCTTGTCATGAAAATCGGGATATTTCCCCCAACCTTTATGAATAAATTAGTTATATTAGATCTTACTCCATTTAATATTTTCTCCTACAGAAAGTGTAACAGGGAGAAGGTCAGAAAGAAGCCATTTGTTTGAGTCTAACTGTTGGAGGAAGATGAAGGAGGCGACAGTGTATATGGCTCCCACAGAGTGAACATCATCATCTTGTGATGGATTTTATCACGATTGAAGATGTAAGGAATAATCTGTCATTTTCAATGCTAATAATCAGATATATGATGCTCACAAGTGATTTTCGCAAGTGACAAGTAAAAAGAAAACTGACTTGTTGCCTGCGACAACAAAGCCATAAAGTGCCGTTTTTATTTGTAACAGATATATACTTCGCCTAACAAAACAATGTGTGTAGCATAGTTTCCGCAGGCCTCGAAGTTGATAAAATTTATGTGATTTCATGGCCCGTATGACCGATGTCGTTGTTGTGACTGTCGTTTTAAAACCGCTCTCCTGTGCGCGAAGATAGAAAATAACCATGTGACAAGTCGAGTGATTATGGTACGCGCGATTTCATTAGTCTAATAACTCCATCCAGCCAATCAGCGTAGCTGATAGAATCTGAATGCAGCCTAGCGATAACACGTTTGGTCATGGTGGTTCGGTCATTTTGGTTGAATAGAGCGTTAGTGGCAACTATTCCTCGACAGTAATATGGATCGTTTTCTGAAACGTCGGAATGAAATCCCAGTCACAAGAAGGCAGAACAATCAAGAATTTCTTGCCAAAAATTATCCGTCGAAAGAGTGACTCACATGATATTGAAAACATTCTTTCCCTTGTAAAAATACTGGTTCTACTGTCTGTCACAGATAATATATCCGGCGGTATTTCGGAGACAATTGATCGGGAGATATTGAAACTTCACACAGGAAATAAAATAAAAAGTGCTAATTTTATTCCAAAGTATCAAGAAAATCCTTCCAGTAGTTCTCAACAAATCGCGAAAACAGCAATTAGATGGGAGATTTGTAGGTTATTTTTTGACGCCATGACACCAAGTCTGCATGTTATATATATAACATTGGCAGGTCAATGTCATCGTAGCCCCAAAATAACATGGTAGGTATTGGTGATTTTCGTCAATTCCCAGATTAATTACATATGGGGGAAATTTTTTTTTTAGTTTATATACTGTGTGAAGTTTTAAAGCTGTACGATAAATTTTCTGTGTATTGCAAAACTCGGGGACAAATTAAAAAAATCGGCAGACGACGCTGATTATCCTAATTACTTTCCTTCACCTAAGCCAATCAAAATGGTAATTTGTCTGTATACATGGTGTAGTCTGTCTGTCTGTGTATTCTACTACCCAAATAAATACACTAAAAGAATAACAGAACAAAGTCTGAATCTAATTGGTTGTTCTATTTCATGAAAATTAGAACACGGTTATATAAGGAAGTCAAAACTTGGTAATATTTTGAGACAACTACTGTCAACAAGGTGACAAGTAAAAAAAATAGTCCCTTGTCACCTGGGACAAGTAAAGTTTTACAAACATTTCAACCCCTGTAGAATGGTACTTACAAATGTAAGCTTATATTGACAGGATAGTGAAGACAAATTATATTGCACAATTCTTTATTTGTTTAATAGGACCAACTGCTTGCAAGAAAGATCAGA